>VMOF01000002.1:82239488-82280012 GCA_011764245.1 Trialeurodes vaporariorum | reverse complement strand
AAAAATCATAGTTTTGCTAAAAGCTTGAAAACTCGCATCAGTCACAAAAGGGGAAAAAAAAGTTCCGGGTAGATTGTCCAACTATGAATTCAATAAATATTAGTTTAATTATTTTTAAATTTGGTAGGAAATTTTAAAGAGACCTTCCGGCGGAATGTACTTAGAAATTCAAAGACATTCTCGAATGAAAAATGTTCAAGACTCAAACCGTGTTTCTTTTTAAATCCGTCGAAAATTTTAGCAAAGCCCCACTCTCTGACACGCTCATCGAAAGACTCACGTTTTTAAGAGGGTCTTTAATCAAGTTCTCCGAGTGGAAAAGCGAGCATATAATGCATAATGCATCCGGAACTCATGCATACAAGATTTGAATTACTAACCCGAAGTTTATGAACATTAGTTAGCAACTCCTTGAGCACATACTATAAAAAGGACGTTGGAAATATTGGCCCCGAAACACTCAAGACCTGCTAGGATGATTCCGTCGACGTTATGTTTTCAAGTGCCAACCTCACGAATACAAAAATTATAAAAAATACAGCAAAAGCATGCAACAGATCCATTACGATAACACAAGGCCGTTAAAATAAATGGAGTGATATATTATTAGCACCGAGGAAGTACCTATTATAAAAATGACCTTCTCTGAGGGATAGGTGGGACACTTCCCAACGAAGGTTCAGTTTAAATGTTTTTTACGCCCAGAAAAGAAAGGAGCTATTTCCGAGAAACCAATCACATACTGTGCCATAACGCCACTGAAATATAATTTTTCCCTGCATGAAAATGGTGAAATTGATTTTTTTTTTCTTGCATTACTACTAGTTTTTTCCGTTCTGTTATCTTTTTTCCCTTACATCTCAAATGAATTTCTCAATTTTTATTCGTATGCGTATGTTGAGTTTATTAAAAAAGTGTTGTCTAATGTTTTTGATAATTTTTTTGATTTATCATTTTTTTTAATACTCTTTACTAAGATAGCAAGTATCGATTATTATTGGCACAGGGGTTGCCTCAAATAATTTATCATGCGCGAATACTTTTAATTCCAATATCAGTAATGCGATGAAAATACGCTTTACAATTCGTTGCTTCGACGAAAATTCATGGACATAAAAATGTACTTTTAATTTATAATAGGTAAATTTTAAAGCTTCAGTAGGTTTGAAGACCTCAGAAAATAAATATCTAAATAATTGAACTTCAATTTAGAGTGAAGACTGACCTATAATAGACTCGTTCATTTTGACGTATTAATTGATCTATACCGGTGCTAAAAGAAAAGTTACGAGTAATTTAAACTTGAAGTTACAACTTTAATACGATAAGTTTTGCAACTACATATTTGCAACAATTTCAAACAAATATTTATGACGATATCAGAATATTAGAATATCAGAATTGGGGTATAATCAAATAAGTATATAGATGTATACAGGGTGTTTCTAAAACTTATGTCACCATTTTACCACGTATTTTGAGGTCAAAATAAGACTTTTGTTTCCTATGAAAATGTGTCCCAAAATGCCCCCCCTTTTTAGCTACAGCCCCACAAAGTTTTAAAAAATTGTTGATGTTTTTGGAATATCGACCATAATTATAAACCAAATGCCATGAAAATTGGGTCCCGAGGTAATTTTACGGAGAATCCAGCAATGACCTCGAGAAATTCATAAATGAGGTCTAACTGTACTTTTTTGGCAATCTTTACCTTCAACGACACAAATTTTATGTAACGGATTGGAAATTTGAAAAATGGAAAATGAAATAGATGGAAAAACTCCTAAAAAGATATTGGTCCTCTTTGTTTGGTCGATACGACGCGTATTAAGCGAGATAATCGCTGCACAAGGTGGAAAAGTCAGCGCTTTTACCATGAAGAGCGGCTGTAAGTATGCAACCCCCACTCCACTGCTACCTCGGGCCGCCCGGTGCACGGTGGATCGAGTCAAAGGGGAGCATCGGACATTTGGTTGTGTGACTCTTAAATATCGGGAGAACCAGTGAAAGACACATGAAACCACTCAATTTTTTACGAGGATTTCGATTTTCTTACTTTCAGGGGCCCTAAAATTTTACCGTGCCTATAAAGTCTCATTTTAAATCTAAAAGGGGTTAATAAAAACTACTATTTTCTGCGAATTTTTGCGTGTGAAAAAAGATTAAATACGTTGTAGTTTGAGCAACTGTTGTAGCCTAAGGCTTAGTACTAGTTTAAAGACACTTTTCAGATTACATGGGTTCAAAAAATTTTGGGGGGGGAGGGGGGGGGGGGGGGGGGAGAGAGAGAAACAATCTTAAGATAAATGCGAGTGAAGACAAATATACAACTAATACAAGTTTCTTCCTATATTATCACTGACTTTTTTAGGTAAGAATTTCCTAAGTATAAACTAAATTTTTACAATTTACATACTACTTAAACCTAACCTCACCTAACCTTACCTGAAAAAAAAAAAAAAAAAAAAAAAAAATAAACCAAAATTAGCAATATTCATGCGGGCTTTCAGTGATAGTTTGTGACTGATTATAATCTTCAGAACACGTACAAAAATACTAAAACAGCAACAATAACAACAACAAAACAACAACAATAATTAAAAAACAAAAAAAATTAGTGTTCCTTATTTAAAGGATATTTGAAAGGCGAATCATTCAGAAGTGAAAAAGGATTCTAAAAGATGGAATAGAAAACAAATTATCGATTACCAACTCTGAATTAATTAAAATGCCATCTGGTTGGGCTAAAAAGAAAAAAAAGATTAGCTATCAGCTATCCAGTTTTCTTGGTTTCATTCAAAGGCGTTTCAAGACACACAAGAAAAAAGAAAAAATTTTTAACTTCCACAAATTTTTTCATCCTATAACTTCACATTTGCAGAAGCTTTGGAACAAATTATCAAATAGAAATCAAATTTTCATTTGCATGTAATTAACTTAAATTAAACATCTATACGAGAAGAGACAGGGCTTCTGGTTGAAGCGGGGCCCTTTTTCTTGTGGCGACTAAAGTTTGTCTCATGTTAGAAATAAGGGGGTCTGATGAAAAAGCTTTAAAATTAAGATGTCTCTATTTGCTGCGAGTGTGTCCACAAAAGTGTTTCGTGACTTTCGTGAACTTTTCAATACCTGTCGCATGGCAGTCGGGTGTTAAGGTGCATCATCTGCCTCTTAACTTTCCATACGAATTTAAATTGCAATTTTTCTAACCAACTAAAGTAGTAACAATCATCAAGATATTTCCATTCATTATTGCGATTTTTTTTTTTTTTTCTCATCAATACCATTTATTTTATTAACGCATTTAGATTAGTCAATATGGCAACACTGCAGTAGTGAGCTAAAAATTGTCGTACTGTCTTGTACAGAGAAAAATAGCGACTTCAATCAAATTTTTGCCAAAAGAGTAATTTCCATTTCCATGGGGTAAATGAATTTATGAAGAGGGCTATAAGACTTGAACCCCCCCCCCCCCCACCCGACTACTCATTATTTATGGTTACAACCTCCATTTTTTTACTTTAAAGAAAAGCATTTCCAACCACCATCAGCTCTAAAAAGCTAATGATCACGAAACGCATCTGTCATCAAACCATACCACCAGTCTAGGGTGATTAGTATTTTCACGAAAAAGGTCATTCAAAAATTTCCATTTTTTCTAATTTCCGGATCCGCAAACTTCCGCAAGATTTTGACAAATGAGTTCCAGGGGGTGTTAGGAGTCAAGAGATGTGTCACTTCATTGCAAGTTCGCGCGATTTTTATACTAAAGCCTCAGTTATTCCTGAAAAAGGGCTTCTTTCAAGGTCTTCCATTAATGCTCTCTACTGAGTCGAAACTTGCAGTTAAAAAAACCAGAATAAGCTTTTTTTAAATTTAAAAGTGACCCTCAATCAGCCCCAAGTATGAAAATTGCAATCACAAATCAGATCTTTAGTATTTCGCATTTGAAGTCGCGGAAGTAGAGGTCAGATTTTCGTAAATTGATTCTTCCTAAAAAATACAAACTTTGAAGTACCAAAACTGCCAGAAAAAGTGCCTTAAATTAAATTGTGCACACATTTTTGGGACCCCTAAAGGGCCCCTAGACGAAGATTCTTACGTCAGAAGTTGAATTTTTAAATCTCCTTTTTTGCCCAAATGTCCGGTGCTTAGCATTGACTCGATCCAACGTGCGGTGTAGTAAAAGCACTGACTTTTCAACCTTGTGCAGCGATTATCTCGCTTAATACACGTCGTATCGACCAAAACAAAGAGGCCCAAATATCGTTTTAAGAGTTTTTCCCATCTGATTTCATTTTCCATTTTTCAAATTTCCAATCCGTTACATAAAATTTGTGTCGTTGAAGGTAAAAGATTGCCTGAAAAGTACAGTTAGACCTCATTTATGAATTTCTCGAGGTCATTGCTGGATTCTACACGAAAAATTTACCTGGGGACCCCAATTTTCATGGCATTTGGTTCATAATTATGGTCGATATTCCAAAAACACCAAAAATTTTTTTAAAATTTTGGGGGGGCTGTGCTCAAAAGGGGGGCATTTTCGGACACATGTGTATAAGATAAAAAAGGCCTATTTTGACCTCAAAAATACGTGGTAGAAAGGATGACATAAGTTTTGAAACACCCTGTATAGTAACAAACATATATTTTTTAAGAGCCTTGATTTTTTTTTGCAATTTAGGGTTTTATTAAAAGTTTTGATGGTATTTTCCCTTTTAATCTTAATAAACCATAAAATGCATACTGCAAGATGCAGTTTTGACTCGTGAGATTGGGAAATTTTTTTCCTCCATTAAAACCCAAAGTCCAACAATCGATTGCTGGTGAAGCACGGATTCATTATATCTAATCGATTGGTGTACAATTCCTGTATTACTGAATTGCACGAGCCGTCTCTAACACGATGTGATGACTCTTTTTTCTTGTGTATTTATAACAAACGTATAATTACTTTATTTATGAATTTAAATTTTGAAAAAAGAAGACTTAAACTTCTTTTGCATTGGATAATGGATCAAATCGGCCCATTGAAGATCCGTCAGGTTTTTACCGCTTTGTTTTACCGCTTTTTTCTTGTGTATTTCATATCTAAGCTTATCATACATAATTACTTTATTTACTAACTTAATTTTGAAAAAAAGAAGACTTAGACCTCTTATGCGCACTGGACCTAACAATGGAGCTGTTGCAGACTTTTGCTACAGGCTTATTAATAGTTGATTAAGGGGTAATACCCTGTAAAAATAACGATTAGCGTACTGAAAAATCACAAAATCCAATCCTTAACTCACAAAATGCTTTTAAATGCGAGACCGTAATGGCGGCCGAGGCCGCGGTTTTCTTATGGCGATTGTATGCTTCTTTTTCTTCTTGTGTGGTGTTGCGAAATACCTCGTGTAGAGGGCGCTGATTGAAGATGGGGAAACCCCCTATGAAAACCGCAGCCCCGGCCCCATTACGGTCTCGCGTTTAAAATCTTTTTGTGAGTTTAGGAGTGGATTTCGTGTTTTTTTAGTGCGCTAATCGTTATTTTTACTGGATATTCCCCCATTATCAACTATTAATAAGCTTGTAGCAAAAGTTTGCAACAGCTCCATTTGGCCCATTGAAGATCCATCAGACCTTTTTACTGTTTTAAAGGGGGAGACAGCCGTCAAATTCAAATTTTTTGGATTTTTTTTTTTTTTAGTTTTTTCTTATTCTACACCTTCTTGCGAGCATTTTGGTATTTTATATTACATCATTTACATTTATTTTAATGATTAGAAATTTGAGATAATGTGTAAAGAAACGAAAATTTCCACTTTTTTTTTTTTTTTTTTCAAAATTGGTTTGTGTTGTTTTTTTTTTTTTTTTTTTTTTTTTTTTTGAGATAATGTGTGAAGAAACGAAAAATTTCCCTTTTTTTTTTTTTTTTCAAAAATGTTTTTTTTTAACTTCCGGTACACTTTTCTCAGGATCTATTATACTTAGAAGGCTTTTTTTTAAAAAAAAAATGAAGCCCTTTAAAAAAGATCTACAATGTTAACTAACTTTTAATGCAAACTCTATTATTTATAAAATCAAATATCACCTAAAAAATGACCAAAAATTACCAAATTAGAAAAATTCACAAAGTTTTAAAAAAATTTAAGGAAAAAAAGAGTTAGTTAACTTTGTTAAGAAGGTACTAAGACACAATCATGCAAAATCTCAGCTTTCTAGGTGCAATAGGAGAGGAGAAAAGTGTACCCAAGTGTGATACCTTTTACATGGGTTAGCATACCCTGGCTGTCCCCCCTTAAATGCAAATTTTCATAATCGAGCATACATTTATTTTGAATAAACTAAAAGAGCATTGAGTCGTTTGTAAAATTGATTTTGGGGGGATATTTACAGTTATATGATGCAGGTTTTTGATTTCTTCTTTTTGTAGCGTGCAGGCAGATGGAGCAGGAGCATGGAATCCAAGCACTTTTCGGTCCTTCGGATCCTCTGCTTGGCGCTCATATTCAATCAATTGTGAAGTTTTAGATGTGCCTCATATTGAAGCTCGAATGGACTTTGAGCCTGGCTTCAAAGAATTCTCAATAAATCTACATCCGTCACAAAAGCACATGAACCACGCTTTTAAGGATCTCATCATTTTTTTGAATTGGACCAAAGTAGCGATCGTATACGAGGAGGATTATGGTCATTTTCTTTCACTCTTCTTCTCATTTTCTTTCCTTCGGCGATTTCCCTTTTTTAACGAAAAATTTTCCCACCCCCCTTTCGTATATTTTCCAAAACCATTCCTTTATGCCTTTATCAGCCATATTCTTTTTACTAGGACTTTCAAAGCGTATGTCTTTGCGTATTTACTTAGGAGGAAAATATTACCCCATTTTGAGTCGTCCAAGTCCAAAAAGTGTCTCTTGCAATTTTGTTTATTTTCACCTTCCGAAATTGAGAAAACTAGAAATTGAGTAATTCAGTATATTTTAAATTTTTAAAAAAAAAAATCGGCATTTTTTAAAAACAAACTTCTTTTGCAGACATAAATCCCAAATTTTTATTAGCGAACGCACCCGTCCTCTGTAAAACATAAAGGAGAAACGTTTGTATGATATGGAACAGTTAAAAATTGGAACAGATGCAGGGTTCAACCTTGATCTTCCTAAAAGGGGGTCTCGTAGACTTGAGAGTAGTTTTTTCTTCTTTTTAAACGAAAAAGGTTTATACTTCTTGCATCGCCTTCAAAATTTTCCCTATAATGGGTCTGTCGCGTACTTTCGCTACATCAATAACTCATTTTTTCTAACGTAAAATTCGGCGAAAATAACGATGCGCACATTAAAAATTTTCAAAATCCACTCATTAACTCAAAAAATTTCCTTCCATTTCAAACAACGCGCGCTACACTAGACACTACATCACCGACTTATAACTACATACATGTAACCATCTCGTTTATGTAAACATGAACAGAACTTACAAACATTGGAATGTTTCGTTTAGATGCGTACATTTCTTATATTATTTTGTAATCTTTGATAAACCGAAAAGACCACACAGCAAATGCAGCCAATAGTTCATGTATTTAGAAGGGAATTCCATCATTTTGTAGTTACGATGTTGTTTACTTATGCACGGTGGTTCCGTCTATGTAGTAGTATAGTGCAAATAGTGTCTAGTGTAGCGCGGGCTGTTTGATATTGAAGTGATTTCCTGAGTTAATGAGTGGATTTTGAACGTTTTTAATGTGCGCATCATTATTTTCGCCGAATTTTACATAAGAATCAAGGTTCTATATTGTTGTAGCAAAAGTATGCAAACAAACCCATTTCCTCTTTGGGGGTGTGAAGCTCTTTGCCAAGTTTTGGGCAGCTGCCGTACAATATCCAGTTCTTTGTCCTGATTGATGTAGACCGGGTAAATCAGGATTTATAAATGTCAATCAGGACAAAAGCGCGAGTACTTTTCACGTCATAATGAAACCCGATATATAGAAACCAAACAACTTTAAATTTAGACATTTGTTTCCGATATAAATTAATGTTTAATTTCAATTACCTACGCTCGAATGTAACTAGAGTTCATGGGAACCCTCTTGAGCATGTATACATATATTTTACCGTACCAAGAGGACATTTTTTAGAAAATCGGGTGGACTTTCCCATGCCTGTTTCAGATAATTGAAGAAAATAATTGTCTCATGGATAGTGACTCATCAGAAAAAATTTCTGACATAAGTCCGAATTTAAAAGGGGAGTGACGCTAAAGTTCCATTCTGGCGGTTTTCCCATTTATTTAAGTGAACTCTTCTCAAAACGGGAAAAAAGACTAGTAGAATTTACCATTTGCAAAGCTGATTTTGGAGTATGCTATCAAGTATGGTTAATTATACCATAGTATGGTAAATGCAACGTGCCTTGTGGTAAATTAACCTTGTGAGCCTAAGGGGGGGTACATTTGTACTCCAGGCCAGTTTTTTTGACGCCATTTGTCAAAACTGCTCAAAATTTTTTGGGGCTTCATGACATTTTAAGTTAGGATACTTAGAACACGTCCACCCAAAATTTTATTAATTTTTATGAATTTTTGTCGATATTATAGAAATTTAAAGTGTTGGGGTACAAATATACCCCCCCTTTGTCCTGCCAGTTTTAAGTTTGGAACTATCTATTACAGTGAATTTTACGGAAATTTCATGTAGATTAATAATATTTAGTCAGATCATTGAAAAAAAAATTTGGGAAAATTTTTCAAAAATGGAAAAATAAGATGGTACCTCATTTCATTTTTTTCCCTTTTTTTCATTTTGACATTTTTTTTTAAAAATAGGTGTAAAATTTTGGGAACATAGCAAAAATTTACTCAAATTTTACATAAATTACCCCTTAGGGTACTGAGTACATAATCCATCCATTAAAGTTTCAAAATTATTGATACTGACTGTGCTGCATGAAAATATCCTTGGGGTACAAAAAAACCCCCCTTAGTCCTTTGTGTTACCGAAATACCTTAGGCTCACAAGGGTTTAAAGGGAACATGTTGGTACATTTTTCCATAACCTAGTGAAATTTACCATATTGATAGCAGACTCCAAAATCAGCTATTCATATGGTAAATTCTACCAGTTTTTTTTTTCCCGTGAAGCTGAATAATGTGCTCATTTTTTTAATGTTTTCAAAAATGTCATTTATTAAGGAGCCAAATAAAGACGTATTTCGTGGAATGCGAGAAACTGAGGATTCTTGCCAATGCACAAAAGTCTTACCACAGCATTATTTTTTTTCCTGAAAAAATTTTTCAACGACTGGTCTTGCAACGTTCAGACCCTTCGCTAGCATCTGAATGAACGTACAGTTCAGCCACCATCCGTTCAAAGTTTCAGAGGTCGTTAGAGTGACGATTTGCTGCATTTAACACGCGCTGTTCAGATGAAGGCGAAGTTCTGGTCCGATCAAATTAAACAAAATATGGCGCATGATTCTCGGAATACCATTGGTTGGAGAGCTCAACAGTTACCGTTAATGGCGGCTAAGGTGACTGATGCTTCTATGAATTTCCAAATGAAAACTTTCTACAGCGCCGTCTGTACTTATATAAAATTAGTGCTTCGTCTCTTATTCATTCAAGAACTACGGGGTGTCCGAGAATGAGTTCAAAATCTTGAATGGGGCAGTTGCAAGGGTCTAAAATGTTGTGTTTTTTTTAAAGAAAATTAAAGTACTTGATGAGCTGAGAATAAAGATACCTTTGGTTTCTAATTACGTCCTATTGTTCCGGAGATAAGATTTTGACCCAAAATACATTGTTTTAAAAAGGGAATTCCGCGTAGTGACGTCACTACACTTACGATTTTTTACAACTTTAAACGTGTGTATCTCCAAAACCGTGACACTTATGAAAAAACCAAAGGCACCACTGTCTTCAGCTCATCAAGTACTATCATTCCCTTTATAAAAAACACAACATTTTAGAACCTTGCAACTGCCCCATTTTTAGCTTCTCGAGCTCTTCGCAAGGAAAACGAGGATACATTTCTCGGACACCCTGTGAGTTGACTCTGGCAACATCACGCTTGGCTTCATTTCTTTACTGCCCTGCTCACATTCAGCTTGGTCTAACTAGAGCTTAAAAAATATTAGATCTCAACAGAGGGAAATACCAAAAAAAAAATATATAAAAATAAAAGAAATGAATAAATAAAAGCTGAGTGCGCTTCAGCTTTTATCCTGTTTAAAAGCGGGAGATTTTTTAAAGTAAAACTATTTTACAGGCTTTAACTCCTTGTGACCGTTCTGCTGCATGAGCTGACACTTTTCTTTAAAAAAATTTTAATCATATTTTGTTCCAGGTTTATTCAAGTTGCAAGACTTGGTGAAAGCACCTCCTATGACACGGACTGAAATGTATATTAGACAAGCAAATCCTAGCACATATAGACAAGTTCTTAAAGAAATTAGACAAAAAGAAATTTTTAAATTAATTGTAGATACTAATCCGCAAAATATGTACAAAATTTTTTTGAGCGGTAAGTTTTACTCATTTCAAACAAATCAAAATTTTTCACGGAAAAAATCTGGTAAAATTAACCCTAGCATAGTTGATTTTGGGCCCCCTACAAAGTATGGTAAATTTCACCTGATGTTTGGTATGATGAAGCACACTACTAGTTTAATATAACGCGCAGATGGATGCGTTGACCAAAAGTGTACCCTCATCCAAACATCAGTGAAATTTACCATACTTTGTAGGGGGTGCCAAAATCAACTATGCTATGGTTAAATTTTACCACTGATTTTTTTCCGTGTAATAGACGTAATCAAATGAAATATAAGCAGAGTGTAATCACCTAACATTTTTGGCAAAACATATTGTTACCTCCCACACATACATATGTATACTACGCATACTCTTTCTGATCTGAGATCGTCAACAATTGGCCATAAATCCGCTAGTAATTTTTCATCAATCATCAATTTCTGTTTAATTTATCCTACAGTCCCTATTAATCCTTTAAACCTTCCAGTTTCTTTACTAATTTTCATTATTACTATTATTATTGTCCAATTTTTATTGTTACTTATCATGCTGTTTATAATATTTACTTCTTCAGAACACCTTGAAAAAAAGGGGGAGTTCCCTCTCACCCCCACCTTAGGTTATTTAATACTTTTTTGTTATTTTTTTTCAAAATATATCTTGTAAGCTCAAAGTTCTTTGGTTTGAAGGAGAGCAGAGAGCTATGGAGTTGCTACAGAAGGAGTGGTTGATCCGGCTCCAGCTTTGGCCTCTGCACGCATAGGCGGATCCATCCGAATTTCTTTCTCTCTCTCTCTCCTCCCATTTGAACGTGTGTGTTAGAAAAGGACGGAAAAAGGGACTGAAGAAAGTCACTTGATCCTTTGCTATCCTTTACTAACCCCTTTTTTTAAATGGGAGGAGAGAGGAGAAAGACACATTCCTGTACCCGCGTATCGCTGCACGTCTAAAAGAGTCACGAGAGCAACAATTTCCTCTTTTATTTCGTTCAACTTATACCTTTCGAAATGTGTTCTGTATAGGCTTGGTGGTTAATATTTTTGTAGTTCAACACCCGCAGGCCGAACGTGAGTGTCGTAGGTTTACGAGCGGACTCAATTGAGATCCCATTAAGTGAGACACCCTAGAGAAATTATATCGAGGAGGGGGGAACCGGAAAAGAAGAGACTGTAAAAATATAGAGGGACGAGAGAGGCTATAGAGAGGCGCGAAAAAGAAAACGGGGGAGACTGAGCTGTTGTGAAATTTAACTGAGCTGGGCTGATCACCGATCGCCAAAGGGGGGGGGGGGGGGGGAGGGTGTAAAGTGAAGCAGCCCTCAGTGGATCGAAACGTAGAATTCCCGGGAAATGGTTACCTGCACTATAGTGATGCGCATATTATGAAAGAAAAAAACAAAACATTTTCGGTTATAAAACCCATGTAAAAAATCGAACCAGCGGATGTTCAGAGAAACCCCTCAAACTCGACCTTTTTGATGGATTTAAATCGGCAAAAATGCATTGCTAGTAGATGGCCAAGGTATATGGAGAACAGGTATGGACAATAATCGACTCAGGGGGCGTGGCCACTTGGAAAAAAGCGAATTCGCCGCCATCTTGTCTCCTATTTACACCGTGTATCGTGCATTGTTGTTTGTGGTTAGGTTTGAAGGGGAAGTTTATCTGAAGAAATACTTTATTCATTTGAACAATGAAATGTAATTTTTATCTTTAAATGTTAATGTTGTGACTACAGAATGGATTAACATCATCAATTACGTTGTTCAATTTCCTTTTCAAGATGTGCATTCTAAATTTGAATCGCGCGGTCGGAAAAATGGCGGCGGAGTCGTTTTTTCACAACCAATCAGAGCCAACCTCAGAGTGTTGTCCATTCCTGTTCTCCATATACCTTGTTAGATGGCATGCTTCGCCACAGGCCAAAGAAATAAATATCAAGCTGGTAGCCACTATAAATATAGAGTTGAAGATAACTTAAAACCGAGT
This sequence comes from Trialeurodes vaporariorum, assembly GCA_011764245.1. Lineage (NCBI taxonomy): Eukaryota > Metazoa > Arthropoda > Insecta > Hemiptera > Aleyrodidae > Trialeurodes > Trialeurodes vaporariorum. The sequence goes on along the minus strand of VMOF01000002.1, from coordinate 82,267,509 downwards.
GAAAATGTAAGTTTTCAGCTGTCAGGCGAATTTTCAGCATTGATTGCCCATTTCGGCGGCACCCATCAATTGAAGACCATCTACTGCTAAAAAGTTAACGCATTCAAGGAAACCAAACTGGTCGGAAAACTATTTTCCATAAAGGCCTAAAAAAAAAACGGCGATATTCGCAATTTTTATTTAAGAAAACTTTATTTCTACGGTTTCTGACAAAACATTTCGCATAGGCCTCAGAATGAAAATAAAGAAGTGAGTCCGTCACGCTCTGTTCTTATAAAAATACTTTACTTTTTACCGTTGACTATAATTTTAATAGAAATTTTGCACTCTGGTGATAGCCACAATCGGTACTATTCGGATTCACAAATTTTATTGGTCATACCAGCGGGTTTTTGTTACAGTATCCCTACCAGGGCTGCCGTTTTGCGTATAATCAATGCTATTTTTTTATTCACGATGATTCCACCGGGTTTAGAAAAGATTACACGTTCAGTTCAGGGATGGCTATAATCAACTGAAATACTCACATCTGTAATCTTTTCTCAACCGGGGGAGTCGTCGATGACTTTTAAAAAAATTGCGGATATTTTTAAATTTAAACAAAGGAGTTTCCACCGATTAAGGGAAAAATTACAGATGAGAGTATTTTTGTGCATTACAGTCATACATTGAACGGGCTGTGTAAACTTTTCTCAACCGGGGAATCATCGGTGAATAGAAAAATAGCATTGATTATACGCAAAACGGCAGCCCTGATCCCTACATATTTAGAGCCGCTTACTCGCACTCCCAGATGTTTGCCCATTTACAAACTTAGGAATTCCTTATTTTGGACAGAACAGCCTATTTGTTTGAAATAACCGCAAGAAGTAACGCGCAGCTTTAACTAGCTAGAATAAAAAAAAACTCATCAAGGATAAATTCGTGGCAGAGTAGTTTCGCCTGCAACAGAGACTTTCGTATGCAGAATCTAAAATTCATAGCCAATCAACGGCGGTTGTCTGCTCTATTTGCATGGTTAGAAACTCCCATTAAAAGCTGGAACTTTCTGTGGCAAAAACCTTAAACTTCTGTAATCCCGCGAAAATCTGTGGTTCAGTTTATTGTGCGGCTGTGGTCAGTCAATCGGTATTTAACGAGGAGTGAGTTACGTGTTTGGATTTAGAAAGAGAGAGATAGACTCACGAATCTAGAGAGGGGTAGAGCGGAGGGATGAAGGGCGGAACGAGGCGGGGTGTGAGAGAGAGAGAGAGAGTGGGTTAGGACGGAAGTGAGACAGGAACAAGCCGTTTGTTGATGGAAAATTGTTATCTTAATGAACGTTATCATTGGCCACGGCCGCAACTATGTCAGCTTCCAGGCGTTTGATCGTAGCCCATTTCGCTTAAATCTTTGATCATTTATTTGATTGAATCATCACGACCTGATGACCATCGACTATGCTCTGCTTATGAGCCACATGATTCTGAGCTACCGAGTTACAGAGAGGGTGAAGAGGAGGAGAAGGAGGGATTAAATTTTGTGATTTTCTTCTTCTTCTTTTTCGAGGGGACGTGGTTGAATAATTACGCCAAATATATCATGAGGAATAACTTGTTTCCCTCTTTTTTGAGGCAGATATCTACTTAATAATAAACGTAATAAATTTCAACGTGTGACGTCCACATTTTTTTCATAAGCCAATTATTCCTCGAGCTCTAACATCAGGAGTTTTTAGCTTACTCACTGCTGTTCACTATACAAGTAACTTATGAGACACTATTTCTTATCATCTTTATCCGTGCTTCTCTTTTTTCAGATTTTGCAGTTACAAATGAACGATCATAGGTATCACTACATGTTTACTACTTTCGTAAGTTGAATCATTTTCTTGATTACCGCTTGTTTTTTGAGACATATTATTGGTTATTTTAATTTACGGGGTTTATTTTCATCGAAACTTTTATACTTTTGACGAAGTCTGTTGTAACGGTGAAGTTTGAGTGTTCGGTGACTCAGCCTGTGCGATAATTTGATAGCGGTTTCCCAAATATGGCTGTTTTATGACCAGCAAATCTCTCTTACATTTAGCAAAATTACGAAGATGTATATCGCAACGAAGTTGATATTGCCATTCAGCAACGTTAATATATGCAATTTAACCTCATGCAAAAAGTCGATTCTAAGCCGAGAATCGATTAGTTATTTTTAAATGAAACAAAACTGTTATTGCCCATATTCCACGAGCAAACCACTATAAGTAATTGGTTTGAAAACCTAAGATACGTTGATTAAAACATCAGCAGGAGAAACGTTTGAATTTTATGTATATTTTCGCGGAGTGGAAAAAATACGCGGGAAATGGGATGTCAAGATCCTTTGAAAAAGTTTACGCGAATAATCAATAACTTTTACTCCATTTGTCAGCCGATTGCCTGAATTTTAGATCGATAACTATTCGTGCATGGGTGTAACGAATTTGCCTATACGAAGAATTGAAGGAGCTCGAATTGGTAATTTTATTTCCGACTCAAAATAACAATCAAAGACGAACCTGAAATTGACGTGCCGCGGCCTGATAGTGAAAATAGAGTAGGACCATCCATCGATAGATCGAAGAACTATCGATGGAACCGACCTTGCTCAAAGGAAACGGCACGCATACTTTATTTTACGTGGCTAAATGAACAGACTTAGTTTTTCATTAAAAAAAAAAAAAAAAAAAAAAAAAAAAAAAAAAAAAAAAAAAAAAATCAGCAAACGTTAGCGCGGAAGATCTGTCGGCGCTTAGCAATCATATGTGAGTCCAGCGACATGTTAGCACGTACGAACTATCGATATCAATCCAGTGACGTGTCAGCACGTACGAACTATCGATCTTTCAATCCAGCGACAGGTCAGCGCGTTATTGCGGGGCGGCGCGGCGCGGCGCGCCGCGGCGTGAGCAACAGCGACTTAAATGCATGGATCGATTAATCGACAGAACAACAGCGACTTGTCTGCACGGAAATAATCGAAAGACCAACAGCGACTAGTCTGCACGGAAACACAAAAATTGCACAGCGACTGATCATCCAGCGACAGAATGAATTAAAAAGGAATTAAAAAAATAGAGAAAAAAGTTAAAGTATAATTTGTTATAGAGGAGTGGATGAGAAAGACGAGAATTATTTTTTTTTCTTCTAATTTTTTTTTTTTAGAGACACTTTTTGGAAACGAAAACCTGACATATTTAGTCTAAAAAAAGAAATAAAAAGCATGCTATTCAATCGAATGTCTTTCCAGAAGTTTGTGTCAAGAAAATGAAGACACGGAAGGGAGGGGGGGTAGATTTTTCAGGCATGCGTTCAAAAAAAAAAAAAAAAAAAAAAAAAAAAACACTTGTCTTGTCTACTGATACAAAAAAATAAAAAGAAATCGTCGAAAAGACAATATTGTTAATGCCTCGAGTGATTTTTGCCCCTAAAACCATTTAAAAGACATACATATCAATACTGAGTCGTCAAATTAAGTGGCTAAAATGGGTTTGTTGCAAACTTTAGCTACAACGATTGAAAGATGTTTATCTGAAGTGAAATCGCCTGAAAAGTCCAATGGTGGCGTCAGAAAGTCATGAAATGCAATAATAAGCTCACAAGAGGCGTTTAATGAAATCCAAGATGGCGAACAAATATCGAGCAATCTGTATGTATGCACCGTGCACATCCAAGGATGGCCAACTTTAGCAACCTCACTGGAGGTAGAGGTTATGTGTTTGTTTACATTGTGATTGGTTGTGATCGATATTGTGAGGTTGGCTATCCTTGGATGTTCGTGGTGCATGCATACAAATGGCTCGATATTTCTCCGCCATCTTGGATTTCATTAAACGCCTCTTGTGAGTTTATTATTGCATTTTATGACTTTCCAATGCCACCAATGGACTTTTCAGGCGATTTTACATGAAATTATACACTCTTAATAATTGTTGTAGCAAAAGTTTGCAACAGACCCATTCATATTTTGAATTGCTGTTCGAGTGGACCATCTATTGGTGAATAACTTTGATCAAATATGTTAGTGATTAGGAGGTTAAATAGGGTCTAATTGTGAGTGTAAATCAAGAATCCATAACTACGCTTTACTCTCGGATTTATGTTACAAAAAAAATACTGACAAGAACGAGATTTTTTTCTTCTTTTTACCATTATTATTATTATTTTTATTATTATTATTATTATTTTTTTCAAGGGCAGGAAAACAAATTTAAGAAGAAAAACGAAGCCGAGTTTTCCATTACAAACGCATGTAAAACGGGTCACGGGAGCATCGCGTCGGAGCAACATCGGGTCAGTCACTGGCGCAACCAGGATATCTTCCATCTCTCTCATTTCCCATTTGAATGTATGAGTAGGAAAAGGACAGAAGGAGGGGGTTTTATCCCCTTGTCCATCCTTGTCTAGCATGCGTTTCTTAATGGAGAAAAGAGAGAGATGAAGAATCTCTCGGTGCGCTACTGGGGTCAGTCCTTCTAATTGCCCGCTCCATTGAGACGATAGCTTACCCGCATGTAGTTATCTCTCTTGCTCTCATTTGAACCTCCATTGGATCGATCAATCGATCTAGTACAAGATAGCTCTAATATGCCCGGGCAAATACTCTATTTATTCATTCACGTTTTTGAAAGACCGCGCAAAACTGAAAATCGAAGAGACTCATGCTCTCTGAAGGGAGGGAGGGCTGTCGTTCAATCGTCTGGAAGTCATTAAGTCTGCGGTTAGACGTAAATACCGTCAACTATTGTTTCCGACGCTAATTCGCTCCGAGTTAAAATCGGTCACGACGTCATCAGTCACCACCCGACGCACTATGGTCCAGAAGTCCTATTTAGGAAGACATCAGTTTGCATTAAAATCGTCCAATATCTTGAAAACGGCTCATCTGACACCAAAACTGGTTATTACAAAAAAGATAGAACGTGAACCGTTTTAACTTTTTTGTGATAACCATTTTTGATGTCAGATGAGCCGTTTTCAATATATTGGGCGATTTTAATGGAAACTAATGTCTTCCTAAATCGGACTTCTGGACCATAGTGCGTCGAGCTGCGATGGAGAAACCGAACCCACAGTGACTCTGTCGATCGTTTGTTTTGAGGTTGTTTAGCTCGGGAGTCCGCCGATCTGACATAAGACTAAATTGCTTCCACATGGTTGTTTTCTAGAGAAATTAGTCCAACTTCGGTCTATTCTTCTAGGAGAGGAACGTAGTAATGGAGATCAACCAATACCGCCTCTACTCATACCCGGCTGCTCTGTTTTGAGATCGGGGAGGTTATGTTCGTCTTGGTATACGTATAAGCTTATGGCCCGCTTATGGAGTTATCGAGTATTTTGTTGGTTTTTTGAAGTTCAACCAAAATTGGAAAAGCACGTCAGTAAAAAAAGTGTTGGGCTTAGTTACTTACATAAAGTATTAAAAGACTTGAAAATCATATTTAGAGAGGATAAATCACGATTTTGAATTTCATCAACATTGCACTCTCCATAAGCTCTGTTATACCAAGATGACCCTAACCTCAAAGAAGCAGCTTGGTTTGTGTAGAGGCGGTATTGGATCAACCCCCTAGACTTCTCTTGAAATCTGTACGATCAACTGCTTGAAGGAAGTATTACATAAAACGCTTAAATATTCAGACGATGCAAAATAATAGTTCACATACATGTAAATATTGTATTTGAAAGTGCCAAAAATGAATTATTGAAATCGAAATGCTGGAGCATGAACACATTTTTTTTTTGTTTTCAATTTTATCGTTTCTCGATTAAAAAAATGTCACCGAAGCGATTCCATTCAAACTTGGTGGGAACAAGCAGAAATTCCATTGAGAGCCATCCTTAGAAGGACATTCAGGCCGTTTAAAATGGGACCGAGAAAATCGAGAACTATTGAAATTGGAAATTTGGAGCATGAATAATTGTTTTAATTTTGCGTTTGAAATGGGACCGAAAAAATCAAGAATTTTTAGGAAAGAGGTAAATATTTTAGCACACACGCAGTTACAAAATTCCTCCGTCGACGATCTGACGAAACTCAAAACAGCATGATGCCAGATTACAGACGTTGAACAAAGTTAAGTTAGCATGAATTTAGTTTCATTTTATTTTTATTTTTTTTTTTATTTGTTTTTTATTTTTTAATCAAATACATCTTGTTCTTTGCATTTCAACGTTAGAGTTGATTTTTTTTATCGATCAATTGTGCAACCCTTGCAAAAATGTCCCATGAAAACCCATGACCAAATTCACAGGGGAACCCCTGGGAATTTTCTCGCGGGTTCTCATGGGAAATAACGAGACCATTTCCATGGGAACCCATAAGGTACGCTCATGGGAACTCGTGGGTACTCATGAGTTCCCATGGGAATGGTCTTGTTATTTCCCATGGGAACCCACGAAAAAATTCCCAGGGGTTCCCCTGTGAATTTGGTCATGGGTTCTCATGGGACATTTCTGCTAGGAAATAATTGCTGTTTACATGGACCTACCTCATTTAGGAGTTTTTATGATTTTAACAATTAATACGCCCTTTTTTTAACGAAAACAAAGGAATGACAAATGAAAATAAAACCAAACAAACAAAGAATGTGAAGATACTCGTGCTTTACGATCGAGTATTCAAGCCATGAACTTTGCGGCGGGACATTCAACATGTTGGTACATTTTTGGAGTGTATAGAACTTTAAATCAGGGCAAGTTAAAAAAGGGTGCAAGTTTTTGAGTCAATTTGACGATAACGGTCGCCGAGCATTTCCCCTCTTCAGCTGGGGAAAAAATGTGCTCTAGAATAAAAGCGCTTGTTCTGATTCAGGAACAGCGTAGCCGCAGTCACGCGATTTTTAGTGTTAGAGAAATTTAACAATCAACAGGTAGCAGGTATAGCGATAAGATTTATTATGCAGAACTTTGGCTCAAGCGAGGAGAAAAGTTCACATTCACCTTAATACACCTTCACCGCTTATTTACTCGGCCACTTCCCTTAGTCTGCTTTTCATTCTAATTTGTAGAGAGAGTATACCATCTTTTGACATCATTGACTTTAAGTATTTTATTTATTCAAGCAGTATTCGGCTAAAATAGATCGGATGTAAATCGTCATTTCTTTCACTTCTCGGTTGGACGATACCTTTTTTTACTTATTTTTTTTTTTTTTTTTTAATTTCTCAGTAAATTCGTCGCAAATATCCGCAACAGCAACTTTAATCTTGGGCTTATCATAGCATTTTGCAACAACTACGATGCGTTCACTCGAGGATTTTCAAACTAAAAAATTAAGTGTCTGACTTTTAATATTCGGGATCTTTCTGTTTTACATGATATGAAAACATTCAATCTAGAGGACTTTGAATATAATTCACATTCACCTTAATACTCCTTTAGCCTGCTACTCATTCTAATTTAGTAGAGAAAGTACCATTTTTTAACATCGTTGATTTAAGCATTTTATTTATTCTAGTATTCTTCATGCCAAAACGGTTCGGGTATAAATGGTTTTTTTTTTTTGACGTAGTAGTCAGACGATAGTTCGTTTACTTTTTTTTTTTTTTTTTTTTTTTTTTTTTTAAATTTCTCAGTAAATTTGTTGCAAACAACCGCAATAGCAACTGATCCCTTTTACTATCAGGATTACTTTGACTGATCACCGCGAAGTGTGCAAAATTATGCGAGTGTAGTTAATTATTCCTACTCAGCTGTGTCAGTTTTGCATATGCCGTGGATTGAAGGCGCTCTAAGGAATATTACTTTGAAAACACCAATACTTCCTAGAGATTTTTTCTGTCCTTCATAAACTAAAACTGCGTCGATCGGATATGGTGACTAAAACGAATTCGGGCATGGTAATGAAAGGGTTACATCTCCGATTGTTACTTACATAATTATCATGACGCAAAAATGATAATACGCTCACTCTTAAAAAAAAATCATCTCTTCAACCCAAAATATATAGTTTCTGATTTTTAATTTTCGGGATCTTTTTGTTTTTCAGGATATTGAAACTTTCGATCTAGAAGACTTTAAATATAATTCTGTAAATATAACGGCATTCAGGGTTGTCGACGTTGAAAACGCGGCAGTTGCAGAAACGCTTGATCAAATGGAAAAGTTTCAACCTATAGGACACGCAATTCTCAACAAAAGTGGCGTGATTCAGGTGAGACAATTTTAAAGACATCATATTGCGCCTTGTATTCATTTTCCTTTTTTACTCTTTTTGCTCCTTTCCTTGACGAACCGAAATCTTCCTCTGATTGAGTGCATGAAATTTGGAGGTAATCGATTCTATACAAAACCTTAGGTTCTTATAATAATAACCTCTAAATATTTAGTTAGACGTTGTCATTTTTCGAAAATTATTATATATGAATGTCAAACAGCTTATTATTCGCACTGTTTCTAAAAAGCAGTCGATTTGGCGGTCGACTACTGACAAAATATTATCACGTAAATGGGTGATCTGAAAGTTTTCAACACTATTTCTTTGAACTTAAATCACATTGACAAATAAGTTTAGCTAGAAGTAAAATGTCTGAAATTAGTCTGGAAAGCATAACAATTCTGATTTTTGGGACTTGACTTACAATTTGTGGACTCCAGTGGCGCACCGAAGGGGGTGGTTTTAGGGTCAAAACCTCCCCTAAGCATCAAGATGTTGCCCTAAAAAAGGTCATCTTAGGCCAAAATTGCTTTCAAAACTCCCCCTAAGGCCTCAGAAAATGGAAAATTTGCGGTGAAACCCCCACCAAACTAAAGTTCTCGGTGCGCCACTGTTGGACTCAAATTCAATAATTTTTCACTTAAGACTAATTCAAGACTAAAATCAGCCTATATTAATGAAAGAACGAATCTTAATTTATGAATTGAACTTCACAGCATATTTACGAATGATTGAACTCAGTATAAAACGTTCGGAATTCGAAGGCTCAAAAGACCGTCTCTTTATTTTATTTGAAAGGTCTGAATCAAAATTTTATCATTCTGAATGCGCTTAATAGGAAAAGTGAAAGGGGAAATTTGAGAGAAAAGGCCGGCCGAGGCAAAAAAAAAAAAAAAAAAAAAAAAAAAATTAATTGAAAACATTGAGCTGAAGTGGCGGCGGTACACATAGTGCACACCGTTCACGACTGCTACTGCTATTCGTTGAATGCAGCTTTTAAAAAAATATTCGCTCTTGAAAGCTATGAGCATCAAAAGTATAATTTTAAATTTAAATATTGAATGCGCTACGCCACATAGCGCAGGCAACAGGAGCACTTCCGGGCTTTGGATAAAATAATAGCTTCCAGATAATTTGATCTTGCATCTCTTTCAGAGATGGCAAATTTTGCGGAAAATTCCAACATTTTATTTTGAGATCAGCGGAAAAAAAAATCGAAAAATATCCCGCTATTCGGCAACATTGATCTTTTTGGCTTCTAACACCATTTTTGTGAGCTGTGAAGATCTTTTCATCTTCATACTAGCGTCATTACTTGACTGATGCTAAAAAAGAGCCCCCTCCCCTTTCCAGTGAATTATAGCTCTTTAGAATGGCTCGTTCTGACAAGCTATTAATTTATTTATTCTAATTCATTTACTCTTTCAGTCATGCCTGAGTTATTAACACACTGACCTTCTCTTGTTTTCCGCCTACCATTTTTATCCCCTTCGCATTTGATTTTAATTTAGTCACTCCTGGTAAAATCTGGCAATATTGCATTTTGTTCTTTAAACTCACGGGAAACGTTGAAAGGCTGAATTTGCGAAAAACCCTAGAATTAAACCCTTTTTCATGGATATTAACGAGAAAAATCCAAGGTCGTCAAATCAACACTGTTGAACTACATTGCGTTTCAGAAGTCCTGGCCACCCCCTCCCCACCCTGTATCTCGAGAACGGTGCTGAACTTTTGAATCCTGTAAAAACCGAACATATAGGGTTTTTGGGGGTGAACTTTCACGTGAGAGGGTCCATTTTCCTCTAACCGCCCCCCTTAAAAAGATTTAGGGGAGTTTTCGGAGTTTCTAACTCAAAATTTTCAAATCATGACCCCTACGTTGTAATGCATCGTTAAAAATACGTCAATAACTGAGCATTTCGGCGAAAACACAAGATCGATATCGATTTCAATTACTACTCCGATTTCAATTTTAGGTTAAGTGCCAAACATATGCGATCTTCTAATTCTTCCTTTTCCACGCGAGACACGCACGCACTATGGTCTGGAAACCCGTATTTCTGGCCTAAAATGGGAAAAATGACTTTCGGAAAACATGTTTCCGGTTGTTTGTATCGTAATCTACATCATCTGATGTATCTAGAATGGCCATAGTATAATTTTTTCAGTGGCGCTCGTCGGCGATTCCGTCGCCGCAAAGGTGCGCACCTCGCAGGTAAGTAACTGAACGCGTCAACGTCGGTTATGTGTCATTTATTTTGAAAATGTCACAGCAGCTGATTGAAGCATGTTAGAATAATTATTGGACATGTATCTTGAAGCTAAAAGCAAGGGCTTTCCATTTCCTTTAGTCCCATTTATCAATTTTGATTTTTTACTCTTGATTTTAAGCTCCGAATGGACTACCTTCAGTAATTAATGAAACGATTACTTCTAAAAGTTCAAGTAAAGTTTTAAAAAAAAGCTACACAACACTACACGCTCTACATGACGTCAAAATGTTCCTTAGATCTTCCTTTTTCCAGGCCTTCTATTGCTTTTTGCCACATCTTGCCACATTTCAATATTTTTTCACTTTTTTAGAGGTATGTTGTGTTGATTTTGAGCTCCGAATGGACTACCTTTAGTAGTAAATAAAACAATTACTTCTTAAAGTCCGAGTAAAGTTTTAAAAAATACACTACACGCTCTAAATGGCATCGAATTGTTTATTGCTTTTTGCCCTAATCTTGTCACAATTCAAAAAAAGTTCACTTTTTCAGAGGTATGCCATGTTGATTTTGAGCTCCAAATAGCCTCTACCTTCAGTGGTGAATAAAAGAATCCTTCTAAAAGTTCAAGTTAAGTTTTAAAAAAAAACTACAGTACACTACACGCTCGAAATGGCGTCAAAATGCCAGTGGCGTAGATATAGGCCCCGCTGACCCCGCCGGGCGGGAGGGCGCAACGTTTCGAGGGGGGCCCTAAAATTTTGAGAAGAGGAAGAGCGAAAAGTAGAAAAGGAAAGGAAAAGGAGAACAGGAATGAAAAGAGAAGAGATTGAGAAAAATAGAAGCTATACTCCTTGAAGAATCGAACATTTCTTCAGTATTGCTCCAAGCTTTCTTACGAGTCGTTATATCATGACAGTCGGACCTCAGTTACGGTGCCTTAAACGCGATTGTTTTGGGTGCAATTTTAAGGCATTTCGCGCTTGATCTTTCTTTATTCCAATTAGTGATATATTTTTTTAAGTTTTATCATTGTGAATTAATAAACCAAATTTTCCACATTAATTTACAATAATTTTTCAAGAAAGGTATTTTTCCGACAGAGGCGCCAACTTGTGCGGATTTGAGGGGGGAGGGGGGAGCTCCACGGAAGCGGAAGATTTTTCCTTCAAAAAAAGGGGCGCAGCATTCGAATTCGCGGAGGAGGGAGCACACGCTCAGCTAGCTATACTACTGTCTGCTCGTAAGTCTGTTTTCCCACTAAAAAATAACATTGGCGGTGCCCCAGAAGAGCAGAGGGAACGATCTAATGAGCCCTGCGCCTAGTCAACGATTAAAAGCCCACCAAAATGGCAAGTCTGCTCGAAAATCTATTTTCCCATTTAAAATAACATTGGCGGTGTCCGGGAAGAGCAAAGGGGACGTTTTGATGAGCCCTGCGCATTGTAAACGGTTAAAAGTCCACCAAAACGACACGTCTGCTCGTAAGTCTGTTTTCCCATTTAAAATAACATTGACGGTGCCCCGGAAGAGCAGAGGGGACGTTTTGGTGAGCCCTGCGCCTTGTCAACGATTAAAAGCCCACCAAAACGACAGGTCTGCTCGTAAGTCTGTTTTCCCATTTAAAATAACATTCGCGGTGCCCCGGAAGAGCAGAGGGGACGTTTTGATGAGCCCTGCGCCTTGTCAACGATTAAAAGCCCACCAAAACGACAGGATTGCTCGTAAGTCTGTTTTCCCCTTTAAAATATCATTGGTGGTGCCCGGGAAGAGCAGAGGGGACGTTTTGGTGAGCCCTGCGCCTTGTCAACGATTAAAAGCCCACCAAAATGACAGGTCGCTCGTAAGTCTGTTTTCCGATTTAAAATAACATTGGCGGTGCCCGGGAAGAGCAGAGTGGACGTTTTGATGAGCCCTACGCCTTGTCAACGGTTAAAAGCCCACCAAAACGACAGGTCTGCTCGTATGTCTGTTTTCCCATTTAAAATAACAATGGCAGTGCCCCGGAAGAGCAGAGGGGACGTTTTGATGAGACCTGCGCCTTGTCAACGGTTAAAAGTCCACCAAAACGACACGTCTGCTCGTAAGTCTGTTTTCCCATTTAAAATAACATTTACGGTGCCCCGGAAGAGCAGAGGGGACGTTTTGATGAGCCCTGCGCCCTGTCAACGATTAAAAGCCCACCAAAACGACAGGTCTGCTCTTAAGTCTGTTTTCGCATTTAAAATAACATTGACGGGGTCGGGGAAGAGCAGAGGGGACGTTTTGATGAGCCCTACGCCTTGTCAACGGTTAAACGCCCACCAAAACGACAGGTCTTCTCGTAAGTCTGTTTTCGACATGATAAACGGGCAAACGGGCTCGGCGCGGTAACGGTCTGTCAAATACTAAACACAATAACAATGAAAAAAAAAAAACCGGCCAGAATAACAGTAAATAGTCAGCCACCGCTAATTCAAAATAAGCCAATCGCAGCGCGCTGATGGGTGATGGATTCTGTTGTAGTTGAATGAAAAGGTCACAGAATTTGAAACATCGTTCCAAAAATAATCTTTTTGAGACAATTCAAGGTCAACGAGTGTCAATAGAAGATTCGGGGACAATGTCGCTTCTATTACGAAGTAATCTTTATTATCAAAGTACAATCATTCTGTACGCGCTGTCTAGCGGAGTCAACGACCGCTGTCCGAGCATCTTGATGTTGTATTTCTTATCAACTTACTATCCGAACTATTATTTATTCCTTAAACTTGTTGTTACGACGTTGCCATTTTCTTTATACTCGACCCCGGGAGGGAATCGAAAATCGGAGCTTGTCACGGGAGGGAATCGGAATCGGGAGGGAATCGGGCAACTCCCCTGGAAAATGCTCCTTAAATTCTCCCTTTTCCAGGCCTTTTATTACTTTTCGCCTCATCTTGCCACATTTCAATATTTGTTCACATTTCCAGAGGTATGTGTCGTGTTTCTCACGAAGTGTTATTTCAAAGGGGTCCATCCAGCTGCCATCCAGTGCCCCCCCCCCCCTCAGAAATGAATGAAACTTTCAGGGATGATAGAACTAAGCGTCAGCTTTCAGAATATCTGCAGTTTTTTTTTTTTAAATTCGGTCAACTGGAAGTGGGGGGGGCAGGGGGTCAAAGTCAAAACCTTCAATGCTCCATAACTTTTGAACGAAAAGAGATATTGACGTGAACTTTGCGCCAAAAAATGCGTATTTTAAAGATCTTTCGATTGATATGCTATAATATTTAGTTTATTTGAATCTTTTTTTGCCATTTTTTTGATTTTTGAAGTTTTCAAAAATTCCGTTTTTTGAGTTTGAAAAATATGCGCATTGTAGTAATCTGAACAAAAAACTTTTGTGCAAAAAGCTGATTTTATAAGCTTTCAGATGGCGTAAACCGCGATGCCGAGAAACGTTTCATTCAAGAGTTATGACCGCACAAAGTTTCAAATCTAGGTCAAAAATAGGGCTTTGCCGACTTTCGATTCTACAAAAAATTTGTTGCTCCACCAATAATTGATGAAATTCATTGAAACTTAAAGGAAGGATTTCTTTTTGGGTCGCTGGATTCATTTTTTATATTAGTTTTACAAAATTCCCAAATCCAACATGGCCGCCAATAAGTATGACTTCAGAAAGTCACATCTAGTGAAATTTGGCAACAACGCATTTTTCCATTTAGACCAATGTAAAATAATCGATTTATGGTGAAGAAATTCTCTGTTGCTTCACCAAGAATCGAATTTTAAATCAAAAAAATGGAAAAAAAACATAGTCATCAGATTTCACGAGCCACCTCTGGCTGCCGCCATCTTGGATTTGCAATTTTTGCAAAAAATTCCTTCAAATTCGTGTTCAGCGACCCAAAAAACAAAAGTCCCCCAAGTTTTAAGAAGATCTGGTCATTCCCTGATTTAAGGCCTCAAATTTGGGTTCCCAGACCATAGTGGCACGTCGCGTCGCGTCGCGTCGCCTCACCTATAGAATTGAATATTTTACACGTAAGTTTAAACGGTAAAATAACACAGTTGCCAGACTGCACGAACCGGCCGCTTCTGTTTAAACCGAAACATCTACCTTTTTAATAATAAAATGAAAATAAAAATAAAAAAATCTGATTTATTACCCAAACTCTGTTCTATTATTGGTATTTTTTTTTTCGGCGAATTTAACCGAATCTCAATTTAAGAAAATGTTGGTATAGTGCTATGAGCTTATAAAACAGTCTGTATTCAAAACATGTAGGTCATGCAACACTGTAATAAACCCATGTGTGTCGTTTTTAATGCTGTGCGTTTTATATTCCAGGCAGAGCCGGCTTTTATGTATGATTCTGTGCACATTTTCGCGAAAGGCTTATCAGCGCTAAACGAATTAGCCACTGTCAATCTACCCTGTGATCTAGAAACGCCGGGGAAAAAGCGGCCTCAGTCTGTACAACTATATTAATTCTGTAAGTCATTGATGCTAGACTGCATGTAATTTCCTAACATTTACGTTTCCGCTTATAGTGGAAACGGGTTCGTTTGAACACTGAAAAGTCGATGAGTGAGTTAACCCCTTAGGTGGTTCTTATATTGTGTAGCACTGGCGCAACCAGGTTTCTTCCATCTCTCTCTTTTCCCCATTTGAATGTATGAGTAGGAAAAGGACAGAAGGAGGGGGGTTTACCCCCTTGTCTATCCTTGTCTAAATACGTTTCTTAATGGAGAAAAAGAAGATGAAGAAACTCTCGGTGCGCTACTGTTGTGTAGCAATGGGGATGGTTCATTCAACTAATAGTGAATAATGAATAATAATTGCATGATGTGAATAATATCTGAACAACTTTATAGCATGCATGAAAGTTTTGTGTTTTTTACCGTCGCACAGTGGAACGAGTTAATCAGTGGCGTCGCGTGCAATTGGCAACAATGTATTCTATCCATTTAAACTCATGTAAAAGATCGAATCCAGGGGGTGCACAGTGCACAAGGAAAATTCGATATATTTAATGAGTTTAAATGGAGCAGTTGCTTGTTGCCAGATGGCCGCGACGCCACTGGAGTTAATGTAAGAGGCTGGTCATGGCGTTGCGAATTTAAATGCGTATATATATCATAGTTACTATGCAACGTAGAAGTTTGGAAGTGGTTTTATTGTAAAAATGACCTTCAAAATTATTTTCATAGTTTTTTTTTTTTTTTTTTTTTTTTTTTTTCCGCAAAAACATATTTTGAGTCGTGTGTGTATCTTCGAATGGGGCTATTGCACACTTTTGCTGTAAGCGATTTAATAGTCGATTATGGCGTAAAAACCTCAAGAAATAACGATGGCGGCACTAAAAACTTCCAAAATCCACTCCTAAACTCAAAAACGCAGTATTTGCGCGAGCGTAATGGTGGCAGAAGGCACTAACAATGGGATTCCCATCTTAAATTTTTTCACTCTTTCTATGTTGACAAGGATGATCACAGAGTAAATAGTCATCAGAGTGATGATCCACATCCGATGAATGGGGCCGCAACACCTAGTGACACCGGTGTCAAATGAAAGTAGTCTCTTATTGGTCACTTTTGATGGAGTTTTAGAATTGTTAGATGGGAATCTCCCATTGTTAGTGCCTTCGGCCACCCTTACGCTCGCGGAAAGAACTGCGTTTATTGATTTAGGAGTGGATTTTGGAAGTTTTTAGTGCCGCCATCATTATTTTGTGAGGTTTTTACGCCATAATCGACTTTTTAATCGCTTATAGCAAAAGTGTGCAATAGCCCCATTCTAAAAAATGTCCAAGCGGGGTTGCATCAGGCCGAGCCCATGCAACCCTACTCATTTAAGCACATGTGTTAACTATTCCAGCTCTCGGCTTGACCTTCAAGCCCAGTAGCCTTTGTTTTCACATGCTGCATCTCTCAGCTTTTCCCCTTTTTTGTCCCTTCTCACTTTTCAAATATCCATACTAATTCAGTCGTAGTTTCCAATTTTTACAAGAGCACGCACGGCTCCACACTCCTCCCGCTACTTTCCTTCAAATCTACAAAATATACAGTCCACTCAATTACCAAGCAATCCGGTCTTCTTACTTATTACAGAACTATCTGACATCCCATAATCGGCGTGTCAGAAACAGCCCAACGTGCTGCGCTTCACATATCACTGAAAAAAAAATCAATTGTTAAAGCAACAATTCAAAATTTGCTGATTTAACAAAAATTGAAAGTTGCTAAATCAACGCGCAGGGTTTTCTGTTAAGTTAACAATTTATTTGTTGAGTTAACAAAAATAGTTGTTCCATCAACCACATAATGATGTTCTTTCAACAAAATATAGACATTGGTAATTTAACAATTTTAAATAAGTAGTAAAAAAAAAAAAAAATACAGAACTTAACAAAATTAGTTGATCTAACAATTCAGCTTGTTATATCAGCAAAATAATTAAATTGCTGATTTTACTTACTAATTTGTTATTCCAGCATGAAAACTGTTATTTTTACTATTTGATTCGCTGGTTGGGCAAATTAGTTGCTAAGCTAACAAAATTAATTGCTGATTTAGCATTTGAGTTGTTAATTCACAAAATTATAGGTTAATTTAGCAAATCATTTTGTTCTGTACTTTTTTGACTATTTATTTTTTTCAGTGTACGAATTTGCAGTTTTAGTCATTATATATTCCATGTCCGCCCCTCCGATCACTCCACTCCAGTGGCGGCTCGTGCAATCTGGCAACCGTGCACTTTTGCCATTTAAACGTATGCAAAAAGATCGATACTAGGTGAGGCGCTACATCTCACCAAGTAATCGATTATTTTACACAGTTTTAAATGGAGGAAATCCATTGTTGCCACATTGCACGAGCCGCCGCTGCTCCACTCTCCGTCGTCGCGCATTAAGAATTCACCATCCAAACTGCGCTTCACAATATGGAAAATGGTTTGAAATGGTAGAGATAACATTTACGCAGGATCCCAAATATTATAGGACTTGCTGCAGATATAAAACGGTACTCATGAAAACAAGTCAAGTGTTCGAGTGGAGTTTCGATAAACTGTATATTTACATAAATTTTTGGACGAAAATTGCGATGAAATGGAAATAATAATTGAGGAAAAAACGCGATTTACCTCCGCGAAAGGGGGTTGAATTGATGTACTAGATCAAACTCGCCGTTTAAAAAATTACGAGATTGACATCGTAATTACGGAAACGGTTTAATAACTTCGTATTAAACATCATACTTCATCGCTGGAGTTTGGAATGGATTTTTTGGGTTGACGGCGTCCGTGTTTATGAATCGTGGACCATTTTTTTATCTCTCTCTTTAATTAAAATAAGTCTTTGACCGAAAAACCGTGTTGATAAAATACATCGCAACTGAGTGCTTCGTGTGTTCACGCGAATTTATCTCGCAAACGTATAAACTGTTTCACTGATGACCGTAATTGCACATAATCGTTTTTTTTTTTTTTTTTTTTTTTTTTTTTCAAATCACGGTTTTTTGGGCAATTTAAATATTTCGCTTGAATTGAATCACTGTCCAAAAGTACAGTTTGTTTTAGAAATCGATTTATCTGTGTGTATTATACTGATTAAAAAAAAAAAAATACCCATAAGGAGATTTTCAAATGATTCCTTACGAAAACAAAAGAAGCAATGTTACACATTTTTGAAACGATAGATTCTACAAACTTGTCGTAGTTTGGATTAATTTTTGGACCTATCATACTTATTGCATTAATTTAAGAGTAAAAATCCATCATCGGGTTTGATATGTAAGTTTTGATGGTGTAATTTCTACTTATTTAAAAACGCTGACGTAAAAAATTAAAACAAACCAGCTTTTGTTAGGAATCAAAACTCGTTATATTTGTAAATCAGTACTGACATAATATTATATCTGTATAGAAGACTGTAATAATTTAAAGTCTTCTGGTATAATTATATAGCCTTGTTTTCACCCCCCAAAAAAAAAAAAAAAAAAAAAAAAAAAAAAAAAAAAGGATAGTTAATGTGTTTATAACAATTTGTTGTTTGTCAACGAATTCAAAGAAGAAAAAGAAAAAAAAATCAAATACTTTTTTTCTGTATCAATTCAACTTCTTTCTCTTGGATTCTCACAATAGGCAGGCGTGAACGGGCTAACAGGGCGAATAGAATTCAAAGAAGGAAAGAGAAGTAATTTTAAGTTAGATTTATTAAAATTAAAGAAAGAAGAATTGCGAAAGGTTGGACACTGGACACCTTTGGACGGAATCAACATTACCGACCCAACTGCCTTTTACGAGTCCAGCGCCACCAACATAACTCTTGTTGTTATGACAAGAGAGGTAAGTGTACTGCCGGTTGGATTATTTTGACATCTTTGACAGAGTATAAAATACAATTTTATGAGAAATTCATTGAACAGTTGAATTTCTACTACCTTCAAACTAATCTCCAGGGGCGTGCCGGGGGGGGGGGTACCCTTGCCTAGGGTGGCACTCTCCGGGGGCAGCAAAATCAGGGTGAAAAACCAAAAAGAAAAGAAGGAAAAAAAGGCTATCAAATTTCAAAATGAATTACAGAGCGCGGCAAAATCAGTCGGTAACAAGCAAAAAAAAAATTGCATTCTTACCCCCCACCCGCCCCCTCTCTGGAGAGCACGGCACGCCCTTGCTAATCTTACTCGTGAAAAGAAGAGATTAAATAGATCTCTATACAGGGTGTTTCTAAAACTTATGTCATCCTTTCGACCACGTATTTTTGAAGTCAAAATAAGACTTTTTTTTCCCTATAAACATGTGTCCGAAAATGCCCCCCTTTTGAGCTACAGCCCCCCAAAGTTTTAAAAAATTGTTGGTTTTTTTGGGATCGACCATAATTATGAACCGAATGTCATGAAAATTGGTGTCTCGGGGTACTTTTACGTGTAGAATCCATTGATGACCTCGAGAAATTCAGAAATGAGGTCTGACTGTACTTTTCAGGCAATCTTATACCTTCAACAACACAATTGTTATGCTACGGAATGGAAATTTGAAAAATAAATAATGAAATCAGATGGGAAAAACTCTTAGAAAGATATTTGGTCCTCTTTGTTTTGGTCGATAAGACGCGTATTGAGCGAGATAATCGCTGCACAAGGTAGAAAAGTCAGCGCTTTTATCACGAGGAGCGGCAGGAAGTATGCAACCCGCCACTCCTCTGCTTCTTCGGGCCGCCCGCTATAGTAAAGCACTGACTTTTCCACCTTGTGCAGCGATTATCTCGCTTAATACGCGTCGTATCGACCAAAGCAAAGAGGACCAAATATCTTTCTAAGAGTTTTTCCCATCTGATTTCATTATTTATTTTTCAAATTTCCATTCCGTAGCATAACATTTGTGTTATTGAAGGTATAAGATTGCCTGAAAAGTACAGTCAGACCTCATTTCTGAATTTCTCGAGGTCATCAATGGATTCTACACGTAAAAGTACCCCGAGACACCAATTTTCATGACATTCGGTTCATAATTATGGTCGACATCCCAAAAAAACCAACAATTTTTTAAAACTTTGGGGGCTGTAGCTCAAAAGGGGGGCATTTGCGGACACATGTTTATAGGGAAAAAAAGTCTTATTTTGACCTCAAAAATACGTGGTAGGAAGTATGACATAAGTTTTAGAAACACCCTGTATATTATGAACACTTGAATGATAAAAAAGCGCCATAATTTTCATCATTGCCGCAACCTCTGGTATCGGACTTTGAAACTGACATTGTAATAAGATACCAAGCACTGGCGATTTTTAATCGATATTTTCGTGTTTATGACACAATACTTACATTTTATTGATGTTCCAAGTTCAAAAGCACGTATCAGCAACAGATCATAAACTTTTCAAAAGAGTGTAAGAAACTCATCAATTTAATATCTTTTTTACTATGGATTGAGAGCAACGAAACGATTAATTTTCACTGATGTATTTTATCAATTGACTTTTGCGGGTGTTTTCGATAAGCACTAAGCTTCCACTTCGTCTCAGAATAACCAAAAATCATTGATACGTGGTTTTGCACTTTTTAAGTGATCAGCAGTTATGCTGTTTTGAAAACCGCTTGCGTAAGTGGTGTGACTCCGTTGAAATTACATTTTTCGGTAAATGGGGCTTTTGCAAACTTTTGCTGCAGGGTCATTATTTTGTAACAGGTGGGACATTCAGACGACTTCGAAGTAATTTTTGTCAACTTTTTAATCATTTAAATGAAAAAACTATCCCACCAACAGAAAGGTCTTAACTTCTAGATATTGATAGGATTTTCAAAATTTAAAAAGAAGTCTATCCGAAGCTGAGAAAAGAGCAAAATAAGGGTGTAACGGGTGGGACAGAAAATGAACAAGGTTTTTGAATCACTTCAGAAAAAATTGAAACTCTGTGAGTTTTGAAGAGATAAAAATTTGGAAAAAATATATGTTAAAGGTGAGGGTATAAGCTTTGATCCTTCATAAAGTTTTTTTCATTTACTAAATTATTTTTCTCTAAAAAAATTAAAAAGTAGCGTAACGGGTGGGACGCGCGTGATTTGGTCATTGAAGTTACACATCAAACCTGCTGTAACATCAACACGTTTGACCTTATTAGATTTAGATAATATTTTCGTCTCTGGTTGCATTTTATCGCAAAACAAGACTGACAGACACTAATTTTTAAATTTCAATTTTTGCAAATCATGTCCACTTTACTGTAGAATGACCCTACAGGTGAGTAAAGAGGTGATTCTTGCATGAAAACCTGTCAAAATGACGATGTGTAAACTAAAAAAAATCACACTCAGGATCGGGCTTAATGACGGAGCTACGCATGAATCATGCAGGATTCCTGTCTAATTTGAAACATATATCTGTGAAAGTGGCAAATTAGACAGGAATCTCCCATGATACCTGCGTAGCTCCGCCATTACTATCTTGCCATTTCAGCTGTTCTCTGAGTTTATCACTGAATTTTAGACTTCCTTGGTGTGATTTTTGCTGGTTGTTACGTCAGATTCGACTATTCATTTCAAAGAGTAAACAAGAGTCGCAATTGAATGGAAGGCCTGCGTGGTCAACGTAGATAAGGGATCCGAACGCGGGCTGGCCTGGGCTGGCCTCTGATTGGCTGCAACGGGTGGAGCAAAAATGACTCGGGGTATAGGGAAAATAACACGGGATTTTCGTTCCGGGGCGTTTATCTCGAAACCTAAGCAAAACAGTATGTAAACAATCTATACGAGTTGATTCAGCAGATTTTTCCGAACAATTTGATAGGTCATAAGTGCCACTTTATTGCAAATTCGAAAAGACTGTTTCAGTTTAAAAGTACGCACAATAGTGAGTTACTCAAACACTGATCGAACACACGCCAAGCATGTAATCACACTATTGTGCGTACTTTTAAACTGAAACAGTCTTTTCGAATTTGCAATAAAGTGGCACTTATGACCTATCAAATTGTTTGGAAAAATCTGCTAAATCGACTCGTATAAATTGTTTACATACTATTTTGCTTAGGTTTCGAGATAAACGCCCCGGAACGAAAATCCCGTGTTATTTCCCTATACCCCGAGTCATTTTGCTCCACCCGTTGCAGCCAATCAGAGGCCAGCCAGCCAGCCCGCGTTCGGATCCCTTATCTACGTTGACCACGCAGGCCTTCCATTCAATTGCGACTCTTGTTTACTCTTTGATTCATTTACTTATAGCAAAAGTTTGCAAAGAGCACCATTCTGAGATTATAGGCATTTTTCCTATTTCATGCGGTATTAAATTATAGTGTAATTAAATAGAGAAGAAATAAAACAGACGGATGGGAAGGATGAATGCGGGAAAAAATTCTTGTCACGGAGAAAGCGGAAATTCTCGGAGGGCGTCCTTCATTAGCAAGTTTGAATTTCTAGCGTGACCTTTTCAGGCATTTCCTTTCTCACAACATGGGTTCCTAGCCTCACTCAAAACTTGAGCTCATAGCTTTAGGAAGTGCTTTTTCTGAGAATCCTCCGATATCCCCGCTCTTTAAAATGTCTTGTATCATATTCGCTCCACTGACACCCAAGAGTTATCAACGAGCGCACCTTTCCGAGTGCATCCAAAGTGCTTCCACGCCAAATATTACAAAGACCCCAGGTATCACATGCAGATGCCGTTTCGTGCATATTCAATGTCATTTTTCAATTCACCGATGATTCCATAGGTTGAGGAAAGATTACACAGTTCAGTTCAGTGTATGACTAATGCTCGAAAATCAAAGAGTAAACAAGAGTCGCAATTGAATGGGAGGCCTGCGTGGTCAGCGCAGATAAGGGACAGGTTAGGTTATCAAAAAAAAGTTAAAACGGGTTACGTTCTATCTTTTTTGTAATTACCTGTTTTGGTGTCAGATGAGCCATTTTCAAGATATTGGGTGATTTTAATGCAAACTAATGTCTTCCTAAACCGGACTTCTGGACCATAGTGCGCCGTTTCGTGCATATTCAATGTCATTTTTCAATTCACTGATGATTTTATAGGTTGAGCAAAGATTACACAGTTCAGTTCAGTGTATGACTAATGCTCGAAAATCAAAGAGTAAACAAGAGTCGCAATTGAATGGAAGGCCTGCGTGGTCAACGCAGATAAGGGGCAGGATCGCGGGCTGGCCTCTGATTGGTTGTAAGCCTGGTGCAAAGTTGTTTCATGCCATAGGGAAGATAACAGGGGGTTTTCGTTCCGGGACGTTTATCTCGAAACCTGTGCAAAATTGCCTCCAAACAATTTGTACGAGTCGATTTAGCAGACTTTTCCGAACAAATTGATAGGTCATGAGTGCCACTTTATTGCAAATTCGAAAAGACTGTTTCAGTTGAAAAGTACACATAATAGTGAGTTACTCAAACACATGCCAAACATGTAAACACACTATTGTGCGTACTTTTCAACTGAAACAGTCTTTTTGAATTTGCAATAAAGTGGCACTTATGACCTACCAATTTGTTCGGAAAATTCAGCTTAATCGACTCGTATTATAGTTTACAGGCAATTTTGCACGAGTTTCGAGATAAACGTCTCGGAACGAAAACCCCGTGTTAATTTTCCTATACCCCAAGACAGTTTTGCACCAGGCTTACAGCCAATCAGAGGCCAGCCTGCTTTTCCGATCCCTTATCTGCGTTGACTACGCAGGCCTTCCATGCAATTACGACTCTTGTTTACTCTTTGTCGAAAATACTCTGATCTGTAATATTTTCTCAATCGATGGAATCGCCGTTGATTAAAATGTCCGATAGTTTTTTTTTTTTTTTTTTTTTTTTTTTTTTTTTTTTTTTTTTTTTTTTTTTTTTTTTTTTAAGTCAGTGACGACTCCACCGGTTGGGAAATTTTACAGATAAGCGTATTTTTGTGATTTAATAGTCATAAGCTGAACTGAACTGTGTAATATTTTTTCAACCGGTGGAATCATCCACAAAAAAATGAAAAAATAAAAAAAAATTGAAAAATGTCATTAAATATACACAAAACGGCAGCACTGAAAAAAATCAATTGTTAAAGCAACAATTCAAAATTTGCTGATTTAACAAAAAATTAAAGTTGCTAAATCAACCAGGGTTTTCTGTTAAGTTAACAATTTATTTGCTGAGTTTACAAAAATAGTTGTTAAATCAACCACTTAACGGTGTTCTTTTAACAATATAGACATTGTCAATTTAGCAATTTTAAATAGTTAAAAACATACAGAACTTTCCTCCAACTAGTTGATCTAACAATTCAGCTTGTTATATCAGCAACATAAATTGCTGGTTTTACTCTCTAATTTGTTATTCCAGCATAAAAATTGTTATTTTTACTATTTGATTTGCTGGTTGGGCAAATTAGTTGTTAAGTTAACAAAATGAATTGCTGATTTAGCATTTGAGTTGTTAATTTAACAAAATTGTAGGTTAATTTGGCAAATCATTTTGTTCTGTACTTTTTTAACAATTTATTTTTTTTTCAGTGCAGCTCTTCCAGATTTATTTATTTAACTTTTTTCCCCCCAACATCAGGGCTGCCGTTTTGCGTATAATCAATACTATTTTTCTATTCACCGATGATTCTACCGGTTGAGAAAAGATTACACAGTTCAGTTCAGCGTATGACACTGTAATGAACTAAAATACTCGCATCTGTAATCTTTTCTCAACCGGTGGAGTCGTCGATGACTTTAAAAAACTTGCGGATATTTTAATTAATCAACGGAGTTTCCATCGATTAAGGAAAGATTATATATATCAGAGTATTTTCATGCAGTACAGTCATACACTGAACTGGACTGTGTAATCTTTTCTCAACCGGTGGAATCATCGGTGAATAGAAAAATAGCATTGATTATACGCAAAACGGCAGCCCTGCCCAACATATACATTTGGATGAACAGAAAGGAACTTTACGGTTCCAGTTAAAATTGTCTCATGTTTCAGGAGCGGCCTTATGTAATGTTAAGAGAGGATAAAAATCTAACCGGCAATGCACGGTATGAGGGTTTTTGCATAGACTTGCTAAAAACTATAGCTGCTCAAGTTGGTTTCCACTATGCGATTCGTCTTGTTCCCGATAACATGTATGGAGTTTATGATAACGAAAAGAAGGAGTGGAACGGTATCGTCAGAGAGCTCATAGAGAAGGTAAAATTCACAGCCAGTATTCATTCAAGCCAGTAGCGCACCGAGAGTTTCTTCATCTCTCTCTTTTCTCCATTAAGAAACGTATGTTAGACAAGGATGGACAAGGGGATTAAAACCCCCTCCTTCTGTCCTTTTCCTACTCATACATTCATGGGCGCCCGCAGAAAAATTTCCAAGGGGGGGCAAAATTTTTGAACCCCAACGGAAGGTCTAGGGGGACCCCCCCCCCCGTGTAAAAAAGGAAAACTTTTTTTTTCACTCAAATAGTGTACAATTATTAACCCATTTTAGGTGTATCAAATAATAATAACAATTTTGACGTGTTTGATATATGGATAAAGGACGACAGTGATAACGATAGTAAAGAAACTTTATATAATTTATTATTCCTTGCAAAAAATTAGTTAAAATTACAATATAAACTAGAAATGAAGTTTCTCAACTATTACTCCTTTGATAAACTGTCATTTTAATTTCATTTTCTTTTTTCCTTTCATTTTTCATCGAGAAATTTTGACTTTTTTGAATTCCAGGGGGGGGGGGAGTGCCCCTCTTGCCCCCCCCCTCCGGGGGCCCATGCATACATTCAAATAGGAAACGAGAGAGATGGAAGATATCCTGGTTGCGCCAGTGATTCAAGCTATCATCATTATTTCCCTCTCACTTAAACAAATGAATCGTTCATTTCAGAAACGGCCTGACTCTGAATACGCACATTTTTCGAGAGATGCGAAAAGAGCTGAAAATTAAACCTAACATTTTGTATACGCCGAAAATTTATTCATGTATGTTTAAAGTCATCCTGGAGCGACGTACAGCCTAAAGTCCAACATTGTTGGTTTTATTGTCAGTTTAAAACATCACCGCAACTTACAACTTCAGAGAAATGAGTCGTTTCTGAATCTAATAAAATGATACATGAAGATTTGAGGATTGCTATATACTTATTGATTTTTAATATTGTACTTCGTTTGATCCGAATCTTAAGCGTTTCCTGTAGAAAATTAAGACTTCAGAGTTAGGCCGTTTCCGATATCAACGGAATAACAATTAAGAATTCCACGATTGCAACCGCAGTGGCATGGCGTAGCGTGCGATTTTGCAACATTTTATTTTGTCCATTTAAATCCATGTAAAAGATCGAGAGCAAAGGTGATGTTCACCGAACACCAAACACTAACACCCAACAGTTCGATCTTTTTTATGGGTTTGAATGGAAGAACTCCAACGTTGCCAAACCGCACGCTACGCCACTGATTGCAAGCATGGAAATGTGTATACCCTGGTCTCTTAATTTTTGTGTCGACTTCAATTTAAAAACCGCTATTGCATATTCCATTGATCAATTCACGACAAACCAGTTCGCTTTCAAATTGAAAAAACGGCTGAAACGTGCCAATAATGGGTCGAGGCAACCCTCGGAAAGGAACTTTTCTGTTGGATGTTGATGAGTCTCATCATGGAAATTTCTTCTTCACAAAAAATTGAAACCTTGAGGGAAATAAAGAAAAATTGAAGTAAGGTCGTTCTTTGTCGAAACAAACGATTCGTTTATGAAAACAGTGATAATTGGTTATGCTCCTCGGCTAGCTTTTTGTTTGTATCTGCGCGCACAACGCATGGCAGATTTCAGTCGAGCAAAGAAGAAGTATTTTCAAAAGAAGATGTATTTTATTGAATTCATATTGAGACTTTACAGAAAGAAAGCTTCATCGCGAGAACCCGATCAAAGCGAGCTTTCAGGTGCTCGTTACTCGAGACTGTCATTTTTTACATTTTGAATATGCTCCTCATTTTTGTATGAAAAAAGACGTTTAACTCGATTATTACATTTGTGGAATGATGAAGTTAAAATTTCTGCAGACTGCAGCTGGTTTATCGTCATAATCGTCGTCAACGTCTTCATCGTCATCGTTATCGTTATCGTTTTCTTCATAATAATAATAATCATCATCATTATCATCATCATCAATATCATTATCATCGTCGTTGTTCATCATCATCATCATCACTATCATCATCGTAATAATAATCGTCATCATCATTAATATCATCATCATCGTCGTTGTTCATCATCATCATCACTATCATCATCGTAATAATAATCGTCATCATCAATATCATTATCATCGTCGTTGTTCATCATCATCATCACTATCATCATCGTAATAATAATCGTCATCATCATTAATATCATCATCATCGTCGTTGTTCATCATCATCATCACTATCATCATCGTAATAATAATCGTCATCATCAATATCATTATCATCGTCGTTGTTCATCATCATCATCACTATCATCTTCATAATAATAATAAGCATCATCATCATCAATATCATTATCATCGTCGTTGTTCATCATCATCATCACTATCATCATCGTAATAATAATCGTCATCATCATCATCATCAATATCATTATCATGGTCGTTGTTCATCATCATCATCATCACTATTATCATCATAATAATAATCGTCATCATCATCATCAATATCATTATCATCGTCGTTGTTCATCATCATCATCATCACTATCATCATCGTAATAATAATCGTCATCATCATCATCATCATCAATATCATTATCATCGTCGTTGTCATCATCATCACTATCATCACCATCATCATTATCATTATCATCATGATTGTCGTCGCCATCATCATCATCATTTTCAGTTTCATCATCATCATCATCATCATCGATCAACAACGGGCATCGATAAGACAATTGTATAGATATTTTTAGCGCCGAATCCAGAAAGCTCGTGGGGGGAGGGGGGCTACTGTATGTGTGCTGGACGAAATTTTGAGAGGATCGAAACGGAAGCAAACATAGAGGAACTAATCGCTGTTATAATTTTCCTTTGAGAGACAGTAAAATCGTAACATATCTCACTTTAGGCACCAGATGCCCGGTCGTGGTTCTGCTTTGATCGTTCATTCCTAAGACTTATCTCTTCAACTAGTGCCAACCCCCCCCCCCCCCCCTTAGAATTTTATTTGAACGGACTTTT
>VMOF01000002.1:82192197-82238988 GCA_011764245.1 Trialeurodes vaporariorum | reverse complement strand
TAAGTTTCACTTTCAAGGTTCCGGTTCGGCCACTTTTCATACTCCTTATAATTTGTAGGCAAGAGGCCAGTGCGGGTTAGGCGGAAAATCCGTGGCAGATCAGTCCCACACTCACAACCATCGCTGAAAATGTGTGAGAATCTCGCGATAATCTTTAATTCGTCGATAGTACTTACAAAAACATTAATAACCACATATTTTCAACTACTCCGAGATCAATTCACTTAAAATTGAATCAGGCTGCTCTTTCAACATTCGTGGTAAGAGTATAATTTTATAAGAGTCCAACCAAAAATGTAATCATGAAATTAAACCCATTTTTTCAGTTCTCTAACCCTTGCTATAACGGCGTGAAAAGTTTTATTGAGTCATTTAAGCACGAATAGCATGACGATTAAAATTCACTGAAATGAAACCAAGAAAAATTGAATAAAATTACTTGTTCCAAAAGAAAGGGGTGTGGAGAGACCTCCGCCACACATGTCTTTCCTTGAAGTAGTTACTATACTCAATTTTCTTGGTTTAAAGTTGCATCTATGAACTTTAATTGCACTGACAGGACTAAAAATTGCTTACCCCGCCATTTTAAAAACGTTTCTCAGAGCTGAAAATCAGGTTTCAATGGGTCTGTTGCAAACTTTTGCTAGAACAATTAAGAGTATATAATCTAAGGTAAAATTGCCTGAAAAGTCCATTGGTGGCATCAGAAAGTCATGAACTAGAACTGCGATAATAAACTCACAAGAGACGTTTAATTAAATCCAAGATGGCGGTAAAATATCGAGCAATCTGTATGCATGCACCTTTAACATCCAAGGATTGCCAACGTTGACAACCTCACAGCTTCAGAGGTTAAGTGTTTATTTACGTTGTGATCGGGTGTGGTCGATATTGTGAGGTTGGCTATCCTTGGATGGTCGTGGTGCATGCATACAGGTTGATCGATATTTTACCGCCATCTTGGATTTCATTAAACGTCTCTCGTGAGTTTCATACTGCATTGTATGACTTTCTGATGCCACCAATGGACTTTTCACGCGATTTTACATCAGATTGAACACTTTATAGCGCTACAGCAAAAGTTTGCAACAGACCCATTACAAGCTTTTCTTCCTCTTTGATTTTATTTCGGGTGCTCTATAAGCAATCCATCCAGCCGCGCTTAAGTATATAGACTTATAATCATAGGCGGAACTAGGAATTTTTTCTGGGGGGGGGGGGGGCTGAGTTCCAAGGGATCTTAGAGACACCTCAAGACCGCCCCCCTCCAAGAGGGGTATATTATGAACCCCCCCCCCCCCCCCCCTCAACTTACTTAGGCGTATGATGTACTTACAGTTACAGTCGACGAATTAAATAATGTCAGATAACGTCCTGGATTTTGACTTAAGTAGGCCACATGCGATGCTTTTTACTGTGATAGGTATCGCAGGTAGTCTACTTGAACCAAAATATAAGGCGGCATCTGACATTCTTTCGTCAACTGTAAGTACCTACATCATACACACCTACGTTAAGATATGAAATAAATTGTACTCATATAGCTATTTGCTGGGGTGCGAAACAATTAGGCAATCACAAAATTAAATGATAAACATCATATACTGTAATATTTTTGTTGTTGTTGTGGGTAAACGTTTTTTTGTTTCCAAAATTTTCTGGGGGGGGCTTGGCAGACCTCTGGGGGGGGGGCTTAGCCCCCTTCTGCCCCCCCTATTTCCGCCTATGCTTATAATTAGTAACAAACGTATAAAAAGTATGCGACACTACCCCTGCGCTCACCAACAGGCAATGATATAATTTAATGTGAACATTAAGTTGAGAATCAATTTGTTGTATCAAAGTCCAAAACAACACTGGGAGCTATGAGTCATTATGATGCAAATATAATGATGTTTTTCGTCGTCTCTGACATTGAGCATTATGAGCCGTTTGTTTATTTTCTTCTTTCACCGCCAAACAAGGGGATGTAGGCTGTATTAATTGATTAATAATTACAATGCAAATATCGACCGATTATGAAGAGCGGTAGATAAGCGAATGATGACCAGCCCCCTTGGCCCTCGGGGCGGAACAGTGTTGCCAGATTGGGGTGAAAAAGCCGTACGCTTCACATTGATTTACATGGGGACGATACTGCTTTTTGCCCTCGTTCTGGCAACGTTGGGGCGGAACAAGGTGCGAGGCATCGGTGACGCATTCTACTACTAGTGCAAACCGCTCGCTGCAGCTGGTCATCGTTGGATGACTAACAAAATTATCTAACGGTTGTCGATGGTCTCAGACTTTAACATGAAAGAATGGCAATGAATCAAAACGGCCTGATTGAATCCTTCAGCTCTAAAAATAACTTTTTATAAAACTATTGAGCAATTTTCAGGTTAGTAGCCAATAAATTGTTGCTTCAGATAAGAAAGTTTACAGTCATCTGTTATCTGAATTAAGAACGCCCCAATAGGGGCGTTACAAGGGTTTGAATTGAGGGGTTTTTTCGTAAACACATGAAAGTTAATTCTCCGTGAGTTGCAAACAAGGATGTGCATTTGGTGTCGAACTAGATTTCGTGGTTCAGGAAATGCAATGTTGGCCCAAAAGACATTGAGTTTTAAATGGGAACGCTGCGTTTAGAGTTAGCATGATATTTTAAAACCAGTATCATACCAGTATCTCCGAACATGGGACACTTGGAAGAAAAAGAAAACCAAAGGTACATTTGTTCTCAAACCATCAAGTACTTTAATTTTATTTGTAAAGAGACATCAAATTTCAGACCCTTGCAACTACCCCATTCTTGTGTGAATAGCGTTTTGCAAACACGTGTCTTTAGTTTTTCATCCGAACCGGTTTGCTTCTTTGAAAGTTTGTTGATGACCTTACGTTAAAGCCATGGGCGCCCGCAGCGGGGGGCAAGAGGGGGCACTTGCCCCCCCTGGAATTCAAAAAAGTCAAAATTTCACGGTAAAAAATGGAAGGAAAAAAGGAAATGCAATGTTAATCAAAGGAGTAATAGTTAACAAACTTCATTATTTGTTTGTTTTGTCATTTTAACTCATTTTTTGCAAGGAATAGTAGAATTAATCATTTTCCTTGATATAATTTTTGTCTGCTGTCCCTTTATCCATCTTATCAAACACGACAAAGTAATTAATATTATTTGATACACCTACCATGGCTTAATCATTGTACACCATTTTGATTAAAAAAAAAAGTTTTCCTTTTTGCCCCGGAGGGGGGGGGGGTCTCCTAGACCATCCATTGAGGTTCAACAATTTTGCCCCCCTTAGAAATTTCTCTGCGGGCGGCCATAGTTAAAGCTATTTTGCAAAGATTAAACGAGTGCCAAATTATGTGAAAATGGGTTCTGAATTGAATTCGTTCTCTAATCATATCATCGTATCATGATATTCTTAAAAAATGTATAGCTCATCTGAGATCTGGCGTCTAAATAGATTCAAAATAATTTGAAGATAAGTAAAATTCACTATCGGTGTTTTCATTAATCCGTTCTCATTATTCCTTCAGGTGGGGTGTTCGTGGTCCTTTTATGTGGCCTGGCTTTGGCTATCATAGTAGCTATATTAGAATTTTGTTGGAACTCTAGAAAAAATGCTCATACTGATCGCGTGAGTATTCTTATTTTACAGAGGTGAGAAGGGACCTTTCAACGCTCCAATGAAAGAATGAAATTAAAATATGGCTCCTTTGATGAATTCCTTTCAATATTTCAACTTCATCGGAGTCTTAGATTTATCTGTTTATTCGAATTTCATTTCTTCTGCGCGTAAATCAAGCCGCAAATGATAACTTTCTTATGACCATCTTCATTATTTAGCAATCAGTGGCGAGGCGTGAAATTCGGCAACAATGTATTTTCTCCATTTAAATTCACCAAAAAAGTCGAACGCTTCAGTCATCGGCGATGACAAGGCATTTCAATCTTTCTAGTGTGTTTAAATAGGAAAGAAGAACGTTGCCAAATTGCACGCCTCGCCACTGTTAGCCATCCTGCTGGCAGAGTTTTCTCAAATTTTCAAGAATTACAGACCAAATGATAGAATTTTGGCAAAAGTACCAGAAATGTCTCGTAAATGTCGTAATTTAGTAAATTTTGAAACATCGGTCTATCAGAACATTGCTAACTTACTTTCTCGAATTTTGATTCTATGATTAGATACACGATAGAAAATTTGTAATTTTTCGATCAATAGAAAATGACAACGAAATTTCAAAACTGTCGAAACATTTCGTTTCGATCGAACGCAGAGGTCTACTCACTTCTACACGGAAAAAAACTACAGTGAAATTAACCATACGATAGCTGATTTTGGCACCTGCTAGATGTTATGGCAATGTTAACCAAAAGTATACTATGTTTTGACTAGGTACTAGGTGATGTTACCTGATTGCATGTCGAGTTTACTCAAAGTATCGGTAAATGTACCATACTTCTGGTCACGTTTACCATAACATCTAGCAGGTGCCAAAATCAGCTATCGTATGGTTAATTTCACTAATCTTTTTTTTCCGTGTATATATTACTCGTAATGCAAGAGCAAAAGTCTAAATTAAAAATAACATGGAAAAAATAATTGTTTTTTTCGAGAGTGAGAAAAATAGAGCACGAGCCTTTTGAACCATGCTCAAATCACCGATGGACTAAAGGTCTGAGACAGTGGCGGCTCGTGCAACTTGGCAACAATGCTTTTCCTTCATTTGATTCTATGTAAAACAATCGATTCGATAGTGAAGCAGCGCTTCACCGGCATTCGATTGTTTTGCATTCAGTCAAATGGAGGAAAAACATTGTTGCCAAATTGCACGAACCGCCACTGATCTGAGATCGTCAAAAAGTGTGGCCAAAACTCACAAAGTAAAATTTTTCGTCAATTTATCATTTGTAAATTTTCAAGCAGCGGCTCGTGCAATCAGGCAACCGTGCTCTTTTGCTATTTAAATCTACGCAAAAATATCGATACTAGGTGAGGCAGGACGCCTCACTAAATAATAATCGATTATATTACACAGTTTTAAATGGAGAGAATATACACTGTTGCCAAATAGCACGAGCCACCACTGCTTTCAAGACCGATTTGAATCTCAATAAACACTTTTAACAAGTAGTTTGAACTTAAAAGTGTCACAGGAAAGTTTTATATTAACCTGCAGGCCGATCCTTGAAATTCGCGACTTTTGGGTAGACTGCGGATAAGAATGGAAAACGGTGATTGGTTGGGACGAGTCACGTGGTTGCCAAGTCTAATCAAAATACGGAATTTATCTAATGGGGCCATTGCACACTTTTGCTATAAGCGATTTAATAGTCGATTATGGCGTAAAAACCTCAAAAAATGACGATGGCGGCACTAAAAACTTCCAAAATCCACTCCTAAACTCAATAAACGCAGTTATTTGCGCGAGCGTAATGGTGGCCGAAGGCACTAACAATGGGAGATTCCTATCTTAATTTCGTCACTCTTTCTTTGCTGACAAGGATGATTCATAGAGTAATTAGTCATCAGAGTGATGATCCACATCCGATGTATGGTGCCGCAACACCAAGTGACACCGGTGTCAAATGAAAGTAGTCTCTTATTGGTCACTTCTTGATGGAGTTTCAGAATTGTTAGATGGGAATCTCCCATTGCTAGTGCCTTCGGCCACCATTACGCTCCCGCAAATAACTGCGTTTATTGAGTTTAGGAGTGGATTTTGGAAGTTTCAAGTGCCGCCATCCTTATTTTTTGAGGTTTTTACGCCATAATCGACTATTAAATCGCTTATAGCAAAAGTGTGCAATAGCCCCATTGGATATCAGGTACTCCAAGACTGCCCGATAACCCGATAAATTCTGTAGTCTGATTAGACTTGGCAACCACGTGACTCGTCTCCACCATCCACCGTTTTCCATTCTTATCCGCAGTCTACCCAAAAGTCGTGAATTTCAAGGATCGGCCCGTTGGAAACTGCAGTGGCTGCTCGGACACTCTTTGGCACCAATGTTCTTCCTCCGTTTGATTCTATGTAAAACAATCGATTCGACAATGAAGCGGCGCGGCGCTTCACCGGCATGCAGTAGCGGCCCGTGAGATTTGGCAACCATGCATCTTTCCCACTTAAACTTAGGTAAAATATCGATTAAAGCGGAGGCTGGCAGCCTCCTCGAGTTTCGATTGTTTTACATGTATTTTAATGGGATAAAAACGCTGTTGCCAAATCGCACGAGCCGCCACTGCCGGCATTAGATTACTGTGCATATGGATTTAAATGGAGGAAAAATATTGTTGCACAATGGGTCTGTAGCAAACTTTTGCTACAACGATAAAGAGTGTATCATCGTATGTAAAATCGCCCGAAAAGAAAGTCCATTGGTGGCATCAGAAAGTCACGAAATGCGATATTAAACTCCCAAGAGGCGTTTAATGAAATCCAAGATGGCGGAGAAATATCGAGCAATTTGTATGCATGCACCACGAACATCCAAGGATAGCCAACCTCACAATATCCATCACACCCAATCGCAACGTAAACAAACACATAACCTCTACCTCCAGTGAGGTTGTCAAAGTGGGCCATCTTTGTATGTTCGTGGTGCACTGGTGCATGCATACAAATTGCTCGATATTTCTCCGCCATCTTGGATTTTATTAAACGCCTCTTGTGTGTTTATAATTGCATTTTATGACTTTCTGATGTGCCACCAATGGACTTTTCAGGCGATTTTTACATTAAATTAAACACTTAATCGTTGTAGAAAAAGTTTGCAACAGACCCATTGCACCCAGGGCTGCCGTTTTGCGTATAATCAATGCTATTTTTCAATTCATCGATGATTCCACCGGTTGAGAAAAGATTACACAGTTCGGTTCAGTGCATGACTGTAATAAACTAAAATACTCGTATCTGTAATCTTTTCTCAAGCGGTGGAGTCGTCGATGACTGTAAAAAACTTGCGGATATTTTAATTAATCAACGGAGTCTCCACCGATTAAGGAAAGATTACAGATCAGAGTATTTTCGTGCATTACAGTCATGCACTGAACTGAACTGTGTAATCTTTTCTCAACTGGTGGATTCATCGGTGAATAGAAAAATAGCATTGATTATACGCAAAACGGCAGCCCTGATTGCACCGGCCAGGGCCGCCACTGCTCACATGGAAAGGTCGAAAAATGTTGGTTTTCATGACTTTTTTTTTCACTTATTTTTGTCCACTTTTTTGTGTCGTTCTCAGACCGTATAGTGTTCTATGACGTCACCACTAAACCAATCTATCGGTCTGTGTTTTTTTTTTTTTTACTCTCTTTGGCAGCAATCACTGTGTTCAGAAATGGCCGAGGAGCTTCGGTTCGCCGTCCGATGTCACGGATCCCGACAGCGCCCTGCCTTGAAAAGGAGTTGCACTCGATGCTCCCCCGCAACTACTTACGTGCCTGCAGCCCTCGAGCTACCCCTCCCCCTCCATCTCAACGGAGTGAGTATATACTGACACCATACTCACAATGAGTACTAAACACATAGTGCGCGTTACTCCAAGTGTCGAATTGGAGTGCGTCATAGTTACCAGATGTTGGCGAAAAATCATCATACTTTCCCAATGGGTGTGTTGCGTACTTTTACTACATCAATATAACTCATTGATTCTTACGTAAAATTCGGCGAAAATAACGATGCGCACATTAAAAACTTTCAAAATCCACTCACATGGGCGTCATTTAGGGGGGGCTGGGGGGACAATTGCCCCCCAAGGATTTGACGTCAGGCTCAAAAACTGGCACGAATGGGGCAGTTGCAAGGGTCTGAAATGTTGTGTTTGTTATAAAGAAAATGATAGTACTTGATGAGCTGAGAACAATGGTGCCTTTGGTTTTTTCCTAAGTGTCCCGGTTTCGGAGATACACAAGCGTAAAGTTGTAAAAACTTGTGGGCGTAGTGACGTCACTATGCGGAATTCCCATTTAAAACAATGTATTTTGGGTCAAAATCTCATCTCCGAAACAATGGGACTTAACTAGAAACCAAAGGCATCTTTCTTCTCAGCTCATCAAGCACTTTAATGTTCTTTATAAAAAAACACAACAATTCAGACCCTTGCAACTGCCCCATTATATTGATGAGCAAAAAAAAAAGATCATCCTATTCTTGCCCCCAAAAGACGGCTCTTTGGCACTAAAATTATAATGATGAGCAAAAAAAAAAAAAAAGGTCGTAAGATTTTTTGCCCCCCCCCCCAAGCTGAACTTGAAATGACGCCCCTGTCCACTCATTAACTCAGAAAACACCTTCCATTTCAAACAACCCGCGCTACACTAGACACTATATCACCGACTTATAACTACATAGATGGAACCATCTCGCTTATTTAAACATGAACAAAACTTACAAACATTGGAATGATTCGTTTAGATGCGTACATTTCTTATATGATTTTGTAATCTTTGATAAACCGAAAAGACCAGACACCAAATGCAGCCAATAGTTCATGTACTTAGAAGGGAATTCCATCATTCTGTAGTTACGATGTTGTTTACTTATGCACGGTGGTTCCGTCTACGTAGTAGTATACCGGTGCAAATATTGTCTAACGTAGCGCGGGCTGTTTGAAATTGAAGTGATTTCCTGAGTTAATGAGTGGATTTTGAACATTTTAAATGTGCGCATCGTTATTTTCACCGAATTTTACATAAGAATAAAGGTTCTATATTCTTGTAGGCTGTAGCAAAAGTATGCAACAGACCCATTTAATGCAGTGTAAAGTAATCGAATTTTATCATGCAATCTGGCAACTTTACCGAATGTAAACACTCTCACTTCAATATCCCACCGTATACCAAAGCAAAGTACTAAACTAGACCTATATATGCTATTTGCTAAAACTATTTCCCGAGGGCAATTTAAGAGCTAGCCTAGTTCAACTTAACGTTATTCGGTACTCGTGCATGTGTCGTGTGGCATGACAAGGTGTGTGTGTGTGTGAGTTATTTATTATAAGTGGATTCTTGAAGCATAATTGCAACAGGGTAACTTAATTCACTTTGGTTTGAAACACCTCAAGGAGAGCACAATCTTTCCTCTCCGATTGATTTATCTGTTGGACCAACCAATAAGGCGTATGTACTGTATTTTGCATTACTCGGCACTCACACCTGAAGCTATCAATAGCAATCAATATTTTGGCTGAATATCGCAAGTGGATGATGCGTGGTTTCTTTATCAAAATGAGATCATTAGCTCACGGGCTCACTGGAAGTGTTATATTTTTCCTCTCAATGTACTAACAGACGCAAAAGTTTTGACAGTCAAGAATACACACGGCGCTTTGACGGTTGTTTTGATAAGGTGTATGAGAATTATTGGCCACATATACCTCGAATTCTTGACAGCCAAAACTTTTGCGCTTGCTAGTACCTAAGTTCATTTCCCTCTCAACCCTCCTCCAAAAAAGTCTGGGTGAGCTTTTCTAGGAAAATAGTTTCAAGAGAGCATATTATCTGTCTTTTCTGATTGTTTCCTTCTTTTTATACTCATGCTCATCTACAATGCTTCTTTCTAAAGAATCTCCATAAAAAAAAAATAAATTAAAAAAAAAAACCACACGGAAAAAAACTGGTAGAACTTACCACCTGCATAGCTGGTTTTTGAGGCAGCTAGAAAAGATGGTAACTTTCACCTTAGTATGGTAAATGCAACGTACCTTGTGATAATAATCAACACTGAGAGAATTTTTTTTTGTTTTAAATCCAAGGTGTATTTCGTTTGTGTTAAAGAAACTGCACCGTGAAATATTGACTGAGGGAAAATTCCTTTAACCCAAGGAAAATGTCTGCTGCTACAAGTAAAAGATTCCTTGGTGTGACAGTGATTCTACTTCGTGCATCAGAACTTTACTTCTCGCAAGAAAAACTGTCACAAGTAAACGTGTTTCCTTAATTGTTTTTATAGAAGTGATTTCTCTCAGTGAAGTTAACCTGTTAATTGTTACATTTCACCATAAACGATAGTGTAATTTACCACTGTCAGACTTCAAAATCAGCCATGCAGTTAGTATTTTACCAGTCTTTATTTTTCCATGCACCAAAATTGAAAGAAGGGGATGCCATTCTTCCACAAACCAAAATTGCCTCGCTTCCTATAAATAAACATGGAAAATATGCAAACCACATAAGATTTACACACGGGCCTCCGAGGCCCGGTTTGGTAAGTGGTGTAAAAAAAATGGTTGGTAATGTAAGGGTTAAAAACCACCTCGACTATTTTTTATAAAAAAATATCTGTGTATTTAATATATTTATTTTATATGACTTTAAACACTACTTATTTGGGCTGCAGCATTTTATCGAAAGTAATTTTCATTACGCAGATATTTGTTGAGCGTCTTCAACTAAAAGGCCATCCTTTAACCCTCTTATTCTGAATCAAAACCTTTTTGGTTATGGGTCTGTATTCTACAGATTTCCACGATTTCCGTCACAGAGA
Source organism: Trialeurodes vaporariorum (assembly GCA_011764245.1). Taxonomy (NCBI): domain Eukaryota; kingdom Metazoa; phylum Arthropoda; class Insecta; order Hemiptera; family Aleyrodidae; genus Trialeurodes; species Trialeurodes vaporariorum. The sequence continues at coordinate 82,228,515 of VMOF01000002.1, read as the reverse complement.
ATACATTTTGTAAACCTACATTCACGCACGAGTAGTTGGGTGAATAACACCGCGAACACGAAAAGTCTGAACTAGTTTAGCCGATATACGCGCTCATCCGCGCACCTGTCAAAGCATGTAACATGAATAAGAGCGGCGAAAATGAGAAAAACTTGTTCCACGAATCCACTCTCGGGTAAGTTGCGTGGCTCAGCGGCGATTTTCGATGCAAGTTTGATGAATGGAAATTTTTCGTGCTGTACCGGGAATATGGGTCACCGGATGGCGGATTTTTCAGCGCGCGGCGCGGCGGTCGCCAATCTCTGGCGCTCTTTTCCCGCTAGTCAAGCCCGTCGCTTCCCCGTCGGAGACTCACAAATCAAACTTTCCCACGAGCTATCGCTTACTTTGAAAAAAAAAAAAAAAAAAAAAAAAAAAAAAAAAAAAAAAAAAATGGGAAAAAATCTATCTGAGTGTAAATGCGATGGAAGTGTCGGAATCAATGATGATGGATTTTGTTTCTATCCCCCCATGTTTCAGGAAACTGCGATCATGCCAATGGTGGAGATGAAAAAAACGTCTCTGAGCTACGAGCCGGATATCTAGCCCCCTCTTCCTGATTCGGTCCGAGAATGCAAGTCGCCGAATCAGTTCTCACATCATCCGATATGTTTCAGATTTAGAGATGAATCATGATAACGCCACCGTCTCCTGTCCGGCGCACAGTTGGGCAGTGTTGCCATTTTTAGGATATAGTTTTTCCATTTAACTTATTAATGTAAAATTTGGTGATTTATAAGAAAATCCGGCAACATTGCAGTCAATGGCGGCTCGTGCGATTTGGCAACTGTGCAATTTTCCATTTAAACTTATGTAATAGAATCGATTCTTGAGGAGGCTGACAGCCTCCGGAAGTATCGATTGTTTTACATTGGTTAAATGAGAGGAGGACACTGTTCCCAAATTTTTCACGAGCCCCACTGATTGCAGTTAGTCTGATTTTTGTTGATTTTTTTAGACAAAAAAAAAAAAAGGGAAAACCCCCGATAATTTTCTTTTTTTCAGGGGGTTTTTGGGGGAAGGGGAAAATTTTCTAGAATTCATCGAGAGATACACTAGCTTATCCAAAAACTTTTTCTTCTCTCTCCACACCCATTTGATCGCTTGAGTTAGAAAATGACAGATCACGTGACTTTCGCCCCCCCCTTTTTTATTTATACCCTTTTGCTAACGCATGCATTAAAATTGACAGAAAGAAAAGAGAGAGAGAGAGAGAGAGAGGGGAGAGGAGAGGGGAGAGAGAGAGAGAGAGGGGAGAGAGGGGAGGAGAGAGAGAGGAGGAGAGAGAGAGAGAGAGGGGGGGGGGGGAGAAGGAGAGAGGGATGGGAGAGAGAGGGGGGGGGGAAAAGGAGAGAGGGATAGAGAAGAGAGGGAAGGAGAGAGAGAGAGAGAGAAGAAAAAAAAATGACGGGATCACGTGACTTTCGCCCCCCCCCCCCCTTCTAGTATACCCTTTTGCAAACCGCATGCATTCAAATTGACAGGAAAGAGAGAAGGGGAGAGAGAGAGGGGAGAGAGAGGAGAGAGAAAAGGAGAGAGAGAGGGGAGAGAGAGAGAGAGAGAGAGAGAGAGAGAGAGGGGAAGGGGAAAAACAGTTCACTGGATACGCCAGTGGCGTGAAACAAAGATTACAATATAGACGAGAAGTGTTCTGTTGCCAATGATCTGGCGTGGATTCTTGACCCAATTAAATTGTTGGAAACCAACAGTGGCGGATCCACGGGGGGGGGGGGGGGCACGTGCCCCCCAAAAGCCTTAATTTTGCCTTTTTTAAAAAGAAAAGAGCCCGAAATCGCTTCCCCCGACGCTTCAAAAATTTTAAAATTTCACAGGCGTGCGCCCCCCCCCCCCCCCAGAAAAAATTTTCTGGATCCGCCACTGGAAACCAGCAAGCATCAGACTCATCCGAACCGCACTTCACGCCTGCATGGGGGACAGAAACCCTCACATTTTTAATACGAAACACATCAGCTATCATTTAGAGACCCTGAATAACGTCAGATCGGTTTAAAAAAAATACGAAATCGTATGATCAGGTTTGTTATGATCCCCCAGATCGTTCGTGAAATCACGCTTGAAAAGGAGTCATTTCTTAATATCGATCGATGGATCAACTATTTTTACATCATTTCCTTGGCAAAACTGATCCCTAAAGATCACCCATCACGCACCGACATTAAGATAAAGAAAGAGGTGGCGACCTACTTTAGGTGATGTCACTCTGAGGTGATTTACGTTAGGTATATCATCTGTTACAAAATTCATCTTTACTTTTAGTGATTTTCGGTGATACGTTTTGCCTCAGCTCTGATATAACCTTTTTTATATTGCTGCATCGGTGAAGTTACGATCCCTTACTTTTTTCCAATACAGATAAAAATAAAATACTTTTACTGCCCTATGCAGAGTGAGAAAAATAAATTAAAAAGTATATGTATACTGCAGAGTACAGTTCTATAGGGGTTACTCACAGTACTTATACACAAGGGTACAAGTGTATTTTTATTCATTTTGAGATAATCCGAATGAAACTGCAAGATTTGTTGTATTTACTCCTAGAATCTTTGTTTGCGTATTTTATGAGCTCGTTTTTTCCCAATTTTTCATTGCTCACTGCTCATTTAGGGTAAACAAAATGTTGTTTCAATTCTTATAAATTCCATTAGAGCACTTTGTATACTGCAAATTCATCATATTTAACTCTAAGCTTGCTCGATATATTCACCGGTAAATGGGATATAGTTTTACCAAAAAAGAAGACTATATCTAAACTCATTAAAAACCAACGTGAATTTTTCTTTTTTAAAAACAGAGCTACCATGTTTCACGGCAACATCATTGTGATTTTCGGGGGCATATGTCGTATTTTCTGGTAAAGCTTTCGTTGAACTATGGACTTCGCAGATATAATTGTGTTTCAAAATTACCACTTTGTATTCCCTCTAACAATTAGAGGATTGAATCACATAATTTAATTTTCATCCCCCATAATTAAAAGTGTTTGTTATTTTAAATGTTTGTCTTGATTCGGACGATGAAATTTTGCCTACTTATCACACCCACTGTGAGGTATGTGTAGACATTAACTCTTGCATTTGACGATTTTACCTCACGTATAACCATTTCTCTCTAAAATGTGTGTCGATTGGAAAAAAAAAATATTGAGGCGAGGTGGAAATCTTGAAATGATGAAAGATATTACTGTTAAAATAAAATGAAAATGAATTAAGTGAACTCGAGAAGAGACGCCATAGAATCTTGAACTGAACTCTCACGTTTTCATGATTCGAAAAATGTGCTGCAATAATTTCACATTACATATATGTATAATACATGATTCACATTCAAACTCCTAAAACATTATAGGAGGTATTTGCTCAAAATTTCAGGGGGATTTTACTGTCTATCACAGACATTAAAATTACATCCTCCAAGTGCGTTTGCTGAAAAGGATTAAGTTTCAGGAAGTTCCAACTTATTTTTAAAAAGTGAAAAAATGAATGGTACATACCTTAAATTTATTTCCTTGAATTTGTGGTAGCTTTGGCCAATTAATTCAGGTCAAGCACTCATAGTCCATCAGAGACATCTGGGCTTCATCGAATCAAAACTTAAATCCATTACAAATACTGATGCTTTAGAAAATCACATTTTGGCAAACACCACGGTGTTCGCATATAAATATGCTTCATTCGATAGTGTTTGGATATAACTATAGTTTGAGAAATCGACCTAAAATAAATTCTAATGATGAAATCGAGATCTACCAATTATCTCTCATTGTTGTGAAGCATTGCATTTAGATTTTTTTTGTTTAGTTTTTGGTTTTGTTTGTTTGGGGGGGAAGGCGGCGAATGAACATACGTAATATACTTTTGTCCTAATATATGTTTATTTTGTAATGTTTAAAGTCTCTCCACGTTTGTTCGTTAGTGAGGAGAAATAAACACTTATGATTTAAAGTCCAGTCGAGAGGGAAAATGAAATCATAGTTTTGATCGGTCTGCTTTTGAGCTAGTTTTACGGTAAGTTCTCTTAGAATTCGAATGAAGATGAGCATAAATCATTGCGTTGAAGCCATTTGACTAGAAAAGGGCCGAATCAAACCTGTAGACAAATTAATGAGTAGTCCCCAATTAATGAGACCTGACAACTTTCCACCCATTGTGCTCCCAAGATCTCGATCTTTTTTATGAGTCAAATCGGGAAAAGAAACGCTAGGTTACCGGATTGCTCACTGTGATACTTTCGTTATGGTAAATCAGCTGCTTCAAGCGCAATTTTCTCTCAAAATCAGGATTTGGGACTTGAATCCATTTTTGCTGCACGTGGAACGGCACATGATTTCTTTGTAAAGAGATCCCCTTATTTTCTTCCGTCTCCATTGATTCAAGTGTATTAATACAGGTAGAGGCATTAGAACATATTGAATAAATACCAAAGAGAGTAGACAAATTGGTGAACCCAATTACGTCATAAAGTGAGCTACATTAATCAGTCTCTGTGTGTCGGATCATGATCACTGACTAGGTAAACTTAACCGGCTTAAGTTGAGATGAGTAAGTTCTGCACAACGCCCCTATGCATTTTGCATAAACCGCTATTAATATACCTTTGCATTGAATTGATTGTTGAACCTACCTTGATGCGCGAAGAGGATTATAGAGTTGATCACATAGAGAAATTTTTTTCAATTATAAATGTACAGTTATCTATTTTTAAGATTGAATAGTTGTCGATTTCTCCTTCGTATTAATTGTGAAGATATATTTCTATAATTGTTGATAAAAAAAAAAAAAAAAAAGTTTTCATTTGTACAGCGACTTTGAATAATTTGTATTAAATATTATTTTTTAGTACTTAAAGAAAATCAGTAAAAGAGAGAAACCTCGCCAAAATTGTCTTTTTTGTGGTTATATCCTAGCTTTTTTTCTATTGCCTACTATGGACGCCTTCATGCATTGTATGGATATTTCTCAAATGAATCGATGCGTCAAAATCTACAGATGTTTACCCAAAACCTTGCAACATATTGGAATTGAATAATCATCTATAAAACTTGCCGACAGATTCGTCAATGACGTGTAATTGTTTCTAATGATGGGGACAGAAATTTTAAATCACACGAATTAATTTAGAACCATTCATTAAAATGAATACATGATCGGTGAGTCGGAAGCTGAAAGTATCGATTGTTTTTTTTTTTTATTTTTAAAAGGGGCGAGACAGTGGTAGTATCACAGAATAATACAACCAGAACGGAAACTCTGTCGGATTTTGAAGCAAATTCATTTCACGTCCGCCATGTTGGGATATAGGATGTTTACAACTGGATTAGCGCGCAAAAAAAAAAAAAAAAAAAAAAAAAAATAGGGCATGATCCGCGAAATTTTCATTCTGAAATGCCAATAGAGTAAAAGTGAGGCCGGAAACTTAAGATTTCTTTCCAGAATTTACAGAAATAAATGAGTTTCAACACAAATCACACTCGTCCACCATGTTGGGATATAGGACCACAGCGTTGCCTATTGGTGCCGTTAAATTCCAAACTTGCTTCCATTGGCTCTTATGGGAGTTTCCGTTCTGATTGTATTATTCTGTGGTAGTATATCAGTGGCGTATCGTACAATTCGGCAACGTTACAATTCATTCATCTAAACCCATGGAAAAGGTCGAACTATATTGGGTGTTTGGTGAAACACCTTCATACTCGAGGTCACGTGGGTTTAAATAGACACAATACAACGTTGCCAAATTGCCCGCGACGCCACGAAACGGTGTAACGCGTATTTGCCTACCTAGGCAATCAGTTCACGGCTTTCGACAGCCTTCACATATTTTACGATATGATTGCCAAAAAGAAGATATAGTATTTCCTAAAAAATTAATAAAAAAAAAAAAAAAAAAAAAAACGATTAAAGTGTTGGCAATAAAATCCTCGCCGCGTTGCAACATCGATCATTTGATTTTTGTTTAGACCAGTGGCGGCTCGTGCTATTTGGAAACAATGTTTATCCTCCATTTAATTCTATGTAAAACAATCGATTCGATAGTGAAGCAGCGCTTCACCAGCAATCGATTGTTGAGCATGGATTCAAATGGAGCGTAGACATTGTTGCCAAATAGCACTAGCCGCCACTGGTTTAGACATGCGTAAAGTAGAAGTATTTGCCGATCTTTCCCAAAAATAGTGGGCAAATAACTATCTGCCCACCGTTGCTTTGGGCGGATTGCGATTAAAATTCACAAGACGCCACTGCTGACAGAAGTTTATACAGAAGAAAAGGGACATTGTCAGGAAATTGTCGTTATTTCACTGTTATAAAGGTAAGTTTATTTGAATATTTAAAAAGTCTGATAGTATAGTAATGGCGGAAAGTTGTACAAGGGTTACAAACATTGTCGCATAGTTAATGACAACAAATCCTGTATGCCTATTGTGATTGAATAAGTAATAGAAAAATAATGAAACGACTAGATTTTAGTCAAATTATATAACAAGCGTGAAATTCAAAAAAGAAGAAAAGAAAAGAAAAATTCAAGACGAGCCTCATTCAATTTGAAGAGTATACAAAATTGCCACAAAAACTTTAATCAAAATGATTAAAGTAAAAAAGCTGGCCAAGCAAAACATTGTCTCCCAACTCCGCTTCTCCTTCCTTTCTCTTCTCTCCCCCAATTTATTTTATATTGCAAGCTGGTTCATTTGACTTTACACTCCTTGCTAAAATCCAAATTTCTGAGATTATGGCTCTCTTTTTTAGCGCCAAAAGGCACTGAAATCAGGGAGCCAAGTTTACTTTCTTTCTTTCTTTCTTTCTTTCTAACTCCGTGCCAGTATGCAATCTGTGATACCGCGCACACTTTTAACCAACGAGGTGGGAGGCTGAGTTGACTGATTAGTCGACGCCGCTAACGCGGCGCGACTGCTGGGTTGCGATTGTTTTCTTCGATTAATCGCTCAAGTATTGCTGATATAACACGGAAGTCAAGGAATCTGCGGTGAAGAAATTATTACCGCTGCCGTCTCTACAAATCAACGAAGAGAGAGGGGGGGGAGAGGGAGAGAAAGAGAAAGAAAGAGGGGGTAGTCACAGTTTATTTTAAGAAATAATTGGAAGAAAAAATTGAAAATGAAGGAGGAACTTCAGACTTTGGCCGGGGGGTTTTTTTAGGGGTATTGGTGAAATGACTGTCGGATATTTGGAGACGTTTTCTGAGACTTTGAATGGGAAAAAAAACCCCGGCCAAAGTCTGAAGTTCCTCCTTCATTTTCAATTTTTTCTTCCAATTATTTCTTAAAATAAACTGTGACTACCCCCTCTTTCTTTCTCTTTCTCTCCCTCTCCCCTCCCCCTCTCTCTTCGTTGATTTGTAGAGACGGCAGCGGTAATAATTTCTTCACCGCAGATTCCTTGACTTCCGTGTTATATCAGCAATACTTGAGCGATTAATCGAAGAAAACAATCGCAACCCAGCAGTCGCGCCGCGTTAGCGGCGTCGACTAATCAGTCAACTCAGCCTCCCACCTCGTTGGTTAAAAGTGTGCGCGGTATCACAGATTGCATACTGGCACGGAGTTAGAAAGAAAGAAAGAAAGAAAGAAAGTAAACTTGGCTCCCTGATTTCAGTGCCTTTTGGCGCTAAAAAAGAGAGCCATAATCTCAGAAATTTGGATTTTAGCAAGGAGTGTAAAGTCAAATGAACCAGCTTGCAATATAAAATAAATTGGGGGAGAGAAGAGAAAGGAAGGAGAAGCGGAGTTGGGAGACAATGTTTTGCTTGGCCAGCTTTTTTACTTTAATCATTTTGATTAAAGTTTTTGTGGCAATATCAGTGCCCGTTTTGGGAGACACTTGGATGATTCTGGCTTGACCAAAAAGCTGAGTTCAACTGCAAATAGTTGGTGGTTGATAATACAAATCAAATGTTACCAATCTCTGATTGCATTGGGTTGTTTTTTGTTTGTTTTTTTGTTTTTCTGGTTTTTCTGTTTTTTTTTTTTTTTTTTTTTTTTTTTATGAGCAAAGTTTTTATAACCTGACCTTTTAAAGGTTCTGTGTGGGATTCTCCAGCATGTCTCTTGAATAGTATTAGAGTATGGCATACCCACTAAAACCTTCGCCGCTCGAGTTCACTATGTACATGAATCATCGAACCGAGCTTAAAAATGGCAATTGTTGAAATTTAAACAAACCTGCTAGGTGTGTAGACACGCAAGAATGTTGGCATGAATTAATTGCCATTGAGTCCATCTTTCTTAAAATGGTTTAGTTCAATTTATTTATTCGTCGCAATTATTCCACCTTACAATAGAACAGCAAGTAGGCATCCTTGGTCCCCTCGGGTCATCGACACTCAGAAATGTTTTGGTCATTTGCTCAAATATTTTTATCATACTCCAAGCGCACAACAACCGTGTAGTGACCCGAATCTGTCACTGTTCCATATGATGGAACATCCCTGAATGCAACCTGAAGAGACTACCATTAACAGTAAGATCAGATGAACGGAGATCATCTAGTTGAAAATTTGTTATTTTGACACTTTGTCCATTTTCCCTCTTATTCAATAATAATTGGATAGTGAGCATTTTCCTGTATTACTGATAAAAGTGCATTTTTTCTTATTGCCGCATCAACAAAGTTTACACTTTAAACCCTCGGGATAGTTCCACGAAGAATAATTTTTGATCATGTTGGTGATACTCAGTTCATTTAAGCTTACAGGCAGTTGCAAAATTCTGCTGAGATTAGAATTTCTATTTACATGTCCGCAATGATCACACTTAATCTCATGAAATTCATAAAAATCAATTTCCTCCTGTTGTTGGGAATTTTTGTGGATCAAGGCATTCACAAACTCTGGTGCATCATGTTGCCTTTCTTTCTGCAAATCTAGCTACTTCCTGGTGTACACTGAATGCAAAGAGAGGATTTTTAAAACAAGAGAACTGATCAGCTACACTTTTATGGGCCGGGGTACTTGCAGATGAGCTTAAATCTGTTCTCAAAGGTTCAAAGCTTAAAAGACATTGCTGACTTGCATTGGCATAGCATGACACAGCATCATGATTGTAAAATTAGAGCAACAGTTTGACGCAGGATTAGTCCGCGGTTGAAGTTTCTAATCAAACTCTGTCTGAAACATGAATAATCTTTGCTCTCAACCTCTCACTCTCTCTCTCCCTCCCTCTCTCTCTCTCTCTCCCTCTCCCTCTCCCTCCCTCCCTCCCTCCTGAAACGACCTCTAGTACATGTTTCTGTGTATCATTTGATATGAAGTTACAGCATACAGAAACAATGTAAGAAAAAAATTCATGGAGTGCAGAAAGCTGGAGAAGAGCTACGGTAGTAAGTAAATGTGTTTAAGATGGGTAAACAAGCAGTCAGTTGATGTGGTTCTCTACTAAATATACCATTAAATACACTATCTTCTCATCAAATAATCAGAAGGGTTGAGGTTGTTTAGCATAGTATAGATTACAGTTTGATTTTGCCTACAATTGGTCCCAAAGTGATGTCGCAGCGCATCAAAAAATAGGCAGAAGCACCAGCTTATCAATTGTTCAGTGAGCAGTTCAAGCTGTCAACTGCCATCTCATGTAAGACCACGCATACCAAGTTAATCGAATCACCCTCACAATCAACAGAAAAGCTTCTGCCCATTATTTACTACTTACTACTAGTCTGGGATTGTTATAGAAGTATAACCAAAGTGAACAAGCATAGAGACACATTCTGGTCTGGTAGAGAATAGCTGAGAGAGGTTATTACTAGGTTGAGGAAACTTACCTTCGTGAATGCTTTATTACACTCTACTTCCTCTAGTAGAGATATGATCAGGCTGCATATTCTTCTGCTGATTTAGCTAACTGTCGGCGCAAAGATTTCTGGGTCAGGGTTTTTTTTCACAACCCTCGGATACGAGAAATACTTGACTAACAGCTCAGACTTAAGGTGACTACATGTATGACTGGATCAACATGCAGTATCATCCATTATGATGGCAGCTCAGATACAATGGGGAAAGGTGACCCGAGACTGACGAACTGAGTAGAGGGGGCCGAGCAGGCTTCATTTGCGACAGAAAGGTGGTCTTTCAAACTATTTCTTTCACCTACTATTCTATCTGTCACGCATATGCATTGCGAAGATGGTGTAGTTTAGTATAAGGGCCGCTATCTCCTACTCAACCAATATTCCTGTGAGGTTACGTTCGAACAGGTTAACTTATGATAGGTCAGAACATCAAGCAGCCGTCATACAAAACTATTTCCTGCAAAGATTTTGCCATTTAGAATGAGCAGCCCAGCCCAGAATCAAAGAACACACTGACCACAATAAATGCGAGATATTATTAAATATACAGAGTTCAGTGAGCAAATTCAATGGTTGCATGACACGGCACCAATAACAAATAGTATGGTTAGGTACTTAATAGGTAGGCATGACAGTAGCCTCAGAGACAAAAGCTAGAAGCACCCGTAGGTTACCGAATTCCACAGCGAAGTTATCTGAAACTATTTTGTTAGTTAAGAACTCGGTCACGGCACTACATACTAGATAATAGATGAATTGTTATTCACGTTAAACAGTCCAGGTGAAAGAGTTGCACCTCCGCAATGACTCCGACTAAAAACAACACTGATTTACCGAGCAAAGTTGGAGGATAAAACACAGAATCCATCCGGCGAGCAAGGAGTAAAGAATGAAGAGAATGGTGGCCGCAAACACTTTCATTTTAAAGAAAGCCAATAATTCGAATATAGTCGTAACCGAAAGAAGAGTATTAGGTCGATCAACACGACGAGCAAAACAAAATCACCCGAGATGAAAACAAATAAACAAAAACATGTCATCATTTAAGGGCCATCATCGAACGCTACCGGTTTGTTTGAATGTTTGACAGTCGGTCGACTGGAGGTTGGCGCCGTCTGGTGGGCGACGGTTACAACAACTGATAATTAAAACGATTCTCTTGTCTCTTATTCTATGACTGACATGTATTCAATTGAAGATTTCTCCCTTAATATTGCTCGGATCGTTAAAATGTTGACAAAAGCACGCACACGAAAGCAATACGGACATTTCTGTACCAAGTTTTCTTCGATCCGTGCCACCGTTTACCCTGTAGGACTTTCCGATTAATTGCTCTGAAATGCTTCTGAAACGGAACAACCGTCAAGTTTTTTGACGATTCCTCCGAGCACTGAAGTCGGATTGGTCTCAAAATTGAAAGCAACTTACACTAGAACATTACGAATCTAACGGAACCAAGTTTTAATGATTTGGAGCAATGGTTCTCTCGCAATCGTCCGTGTAAAATTCATGATGACCAAACGTGCAGTTTTAGAGGCTTAAATTAGCTGTTTTTTCTTAATATCTTTCTTATAAATTGTCCGATTGATTTGAAATTTTAGAATCATCATCTCGAGCGCGTGGCAAATCGATCGATATGGGGTGATATGGGGTTTTGATTAGCGGCTTAACTGGAATCGATGATTAACGATCCCAAAACGCCGAAATCGCGAAATTTGCTCTGTTGCGTGTATATAAGTGTCGGTGCCCCGACCGCGTCTCTTGGCATCTGTGTTCTGTTCTTGTTCTTACTTTTTTTCTTTCTTTTTTTTTTACTTGGCCGGGGGCTACCGCCCCTTATGATATAATTTACCAAAGCGTCTGGCACCAAACAATACGTGTGCTCGTAATAATGGGGCAATTGCACACTTTTGCTATAAGCGATTTAATAGACGATTATGGCGTAGAAACTTCAAAAAAGAACGATGGCGGCACTAAAAACTTCCGAAATCCACTCCTAAACTCAATAAACGCAGTTATTTGCGGGAGCGTAATGGTGGCCGAAGGCACTAACAATGGGAGATTCCTATCTTAATTTCGTCACTCTTTCTGTGCTGACAAGGATGATTCACAGAGTAATTAGTCATCAGAGTGATGATCCACATCCGATGAATGGTACCGCAACACCAAGTGACACCGGTGTCAAATGAAAGTAGTCTCTTATTGGTCACTTCTTGATGGAGTTTCAGAATTGTTAGATGGGAATCTCCCATTGTTAGTGCCTTCGGCCACCATTACGCTCCCGCAAATAACTGCGTTTATTGAGTTTCGGAGTGGATTTTGAAAGTTTTTAGTGCCGCCATCGTTATTTTTTGAGGTTTTTACGCCATAATCGACTATTAAATCGCTTATAGCAAAAGTGTGCAATAGCCCCATTATTATCAGTTCCTGTGAGTCAGTTGCGGTTTCATCATATGTATCACTTTAGATGATCGCTTTTCATGTAAAGATTAATCATTCCCGTGGCGGCTCGTTATATGTATTATTTGGCAACATCGCGGATGTTCTCCATTGGAGCTTATGCGAAATAATCGATTTTTCGTGACTTGACGTGCCTCACCTACAATCGATTTTTTACATAGGTTTCAAAGGCGAAAAACCATGGTTGCCCGATTGCACGAGCCACTACTGTGCTCATTATTGATATTGAAGGATTGTGTGACCTCAGAGACAGAGACCAGAGACCAGACCGAGATCGTCGAGATCACCCACCAGCCGATCGCGAAGTGGACGACTTTATTTTCGGCAACTCAATAAGCAAATTTTAGCGATCGAATATCATTCACTTCAAGAATTGATGATTGCTAACTGATGCTGCTGATCGGTGAAAAAGCTAGCCAATGAGAGTCGAGAATGAACTTTTCTGAATGATATTCCCGTGAAAATGAAAACTGCGTTAAAAATTTTCAATAACATAACCTCTAAATCAGCTCTGAATGACATGACCATTTTTAGCAAAAAAAACTAGCGTTTTCGAAGCTAAAATTATGTTTGTCTCATAGGAAAATGACTTCTACGCATGGTTTGTACTATAAACTTTATTCGAAAAGTTCGTCATTTTCGAAATTATCGTGGCGAAAGGAGTCAAATAGGATAGAAGATGAGATTTCTGACAACGGTTGCAACAATTCGAATATCGAATCTACCTCCGGAGGTGAATTCGAAATTTCCAATTGTTGGAATTCAACGGTCTCCGGTGAGATCAACGAAACAATCGAATATCATCAAAATAAAATGCAAATCCATCGAATTTCATACGACGGTGAATGATATTCGATCGCTAAAATTTGCTTTATAAAATAACACGGTGAACGTGCAATATCAAACGGGTCTCATGTTGACTGTAGACCAACGACCAAAACAATGATGATTCGTCCTGATCAGTGGCGGCTCGTGCAATTTGGCAACCAAGCTTATTTGCCATTTAAACCTAAGCAAAAGTATCGATATATGAGGGGTGCAATCGCACCTCCTTAAGATCGATTGTTTTACATAGGTTTAAATGGAGAGAATACGTTGTTGCCACATTGCACGAGCCGCCGCTGGTCCTGATTGGCTGCTGGCATCAACGTCATTGCTGAACGGTTAACATTTGGAGCCGTTGGGCTTGTTTTGTTGTGACCCCGAAAAAAAAAGAAAAAAAGTTGCCATCATAACTATGGGTGAGATAGGTAGAGCGTGCGCGGTGTCTATTGTCTCTGTGTGATCTAGTCTTTTAGGAAGTTTATATCCAGCAGTGTGGCAGTTCGTGAACTTTAGCAAGAACCTTGTCCCTCCATTTGAAACTATGTACAAGAATCTATTGCTGATGGTGAAGCGATGCTTCTTTATCGAATCGATTATTTCATAAAAAACCAAATTGAGGAGACATGTAATTGCTAAATTGGCAAATTGCGCGAGCCGCCACTGTCAGCTAGATGTTTATAGGCTGTCCCAAGAATGATTGGACTTGACAACTGTAGCTTTGAATGAAAACATCAGCTTCCATCCTCAGATAGAGCAACCTGATTGGTTAGGAGCCGTAAGTAGCTGATGTTTTCATGAAAACCATAAAAGTGTCAAATCCAATCTTTTCTGGGACAAGCTATAGTAGAGTTTGCCATATCTCTTGGTCGGGGCTTGAATCAACCAGAAGTAATGGTAACTCATGGGCGGATCCAGCCATTAGGCAACTATGAATTCATCCCATTTGAACTATCAGGAACAATCGTTTTTTTTAAGGGGGCCATGATCCTTTCCCCAATCGATTTTTCTCATGCATTCTAATGGGTCTGCTGCAAACTTTTGCTACAACGATTAAGAGTGTATAATCTAATGTAAAATCACCTGAAAAGTCTATTGGTGGCATCAGAAAATCATAAAATGCAATAATAAACTCACAAGAGGCGTTTAATGAAATCCAATATGGCGGAGAAATATCGAGCAATCTGTATGCATGCACCGTGAACATCCAGGGATGACCAACTTTGACAACCTCACTGGAGGTAGAGGTTAAGTGTTTGTTTACGTTGTGATTGGTTGTGATCGGGCTATCCTTGGATGTTCGTGGTGCATGCATACAAATTTCTCGATATTTCTCCGCCATCTTGGATTTCATTAAACGCCTCTTGTGAGTTTATTAGTGCATTTTATGACTTTCTGATGTCACCAATGGACTTTTCAGGCGATTTTACATTAGATTAAACACTCTTAATTGATGTAGCAAAAGTTTGCAACAGACCCATTGGAATAAAAACACAGTTGCCAGATTGCTGGATCCGCCTTTCTGATTTTCACGTATCATTTTTTTCCGCACAAAGAATGTGACTATTTTTTGGTATCAGTGGCAGCGCTGGATCTGGATATAACTTCCAGAGGATGAGGATGGTGGCATGGCGTTTTAAGCGGTACGCGCAGGAACGGCTGGTTCGAACACCAACCAACGAGTGCTGAGTTTGAAGTCGAGGGTCGAGGAATGAGAACCAGGAGAGCCAGAGAGTATTGCATGCCGTGATACCGTGGTCTGGGTCTGGGTAGTTCCCCATCTTTGCCATTGGCGTCTCCTTCTCTCGGAATTTCTTCTCTCTCCTCTCTCGAACAGCCTTTCCCCCTCCCCCCCTCTCTCTCTCACTCTAACGCGCCCCGTCCTATCTACAAGCAAGACCGCCACCACCGTCGATGCCGCGCCAAGCGAGCAACAAGCCGCGAGCCGCTGATCAAGCCAAGTCCAGCTCTTCGACGAGAAGTCAGTGAAGCCAAGTGTTGGTGTTCAGTTTACGTTTGAAGTTGGTCGATCGAGCAACGCATTGGCTCTTTGTCCGTCCCGTGCCGTCCGTTAGACCCTTTTTCGTCTCTCCCGCTCCGCGCCTGTGCCTCTGGATTCTTATCAATATTATCAGTTATCAGTTGTGTGTCGAAGGTATTTCGCGATTTTTGACTGTTGATCGGTTTTAGTGTAATCCTTGTTTACGCGGTGTGGAATAGTCGAGTTCGTTTAATTTCGAGTCGCAGGAATTTTGTAGTTCTTCCTTCGATAGTCCTTTCACCTTTTTTTTGGACCGTAGAGATTGTTCCGTTTATTTACGTTTTTATTCTTGGTGCTTCGGTAGTGAATACTTCACATTGTTATCTTTTCTGGATATTTGTTTTGGTTTTGCTCGGTAGTGTTACGATTTGAAGGCGTTTATTTGGAATAGCACTCGCCCTTTGTTTCCTCGTTCTGCTGAAAAGGTAAGCTGAAAACTATACCGTCTTTTTGGTATTGCTGAAAAGCATGTACTACAACAATGACGTTTATGTAATGATGAGCACCGAAGAAAAAGTCCCACTTGTTGTTGGGTTATTCTGACTGATGTGCGCATGTACACAATCGAAATTTTGCTGGCCCGCGAAAAGTCGGCTTACGTACTTGTGACCGAATTAGAATTCAATTTTCAAAATATTAGCTTGTTCCAACTAGTATATTACGGCCTCAAATGTCACAGATCTCTCAGGCCTCTGCGTCAGTAACAAATTCTTTGTTTGATATTCATATGCAGCGTTCGTTTCTCCTTCTTCCAAGGAATTTTATGTTCTAGGACCCATCTCGGCTCTTTGCCATTTTATCCGATTTTACCTACACGATATCTTTCTTTACTTAGCTCTTAAAATTTAGTTTGATCACACTAATGAATGATCTCGGCTCTAAATTTGTTCTCTAGCCTCTTAAAACATGGGTGTGTTTTTTTTTTGGGGTGGGGGAGGCTTAAGCTTGCCAATCATCCGAGGAAGTGGCTTGACATTTTATGTGTTTAAGCGAGAAATCCGTATAGGCACCTATTAGCAGGCTACCGTAATGCTGATGCGCGAATACCGTTTTTTAACATTCACGCGAAATCATGTGCATTTAAGTTTTGAGCCCTTAATTGACTGCTAACCCCCCTCCCCCATATTAACCCCAAAAGCCGCCCATGCAATAAGCCTAAATAGCAAATCCATCATATCAACAGTTTTACAGCTCTGCAGTGTTAAGCTGGAGTCTGGCAATTTTTAAACATCAAAATTCAATGTATAACTTGCAATTAGTATAACTTTGGTACTAAACGCTGCAATCAAAAAATTCGCCAAGAATAGGTTCGAAAACTTGCCCATCAAATTTCGGAACGAAAAGTAGAATCACCCGTTCCATACCTAAACATTGGTTCAGAAAATATTAGCCCATACTTATGTTTGAGATCAGAACTATGTTTCCTTTTCTGAGACCGTTCCCTTAGTATATTGTTTCTATTGTTTCTACCAAGTACAGGGGTCCGGGGGGGGGTTAGAAAGAGAGCGCCCCCCCCCCCCTTTCATCAAAGGAAAACGTGCCAAGATCTCAAAGAGGGAGATTTTACGGAAAACAAGGGGTTTCATATTTTGCTAGCCTAGCAACGTATGAAACCCTTGTTTTCCCCCGGCCACCAGTTATGGCACGCTGATACTATTGATTGCATCTGCTGGTGACCTTTCAAAACCTGACATCAGGGAAAACTTGGACAATAGAAATCGATGTATCGACGACCGATCTATACCGAAAGCTGAATCGAAAGAAATTTAAATTAAGAATCGGCATCGTGAGTAAAGTACCGTTTGAGAGAGGTATCGATTCGTTTGTTGACGAGTGACCTTCAAAATCTGAGAAAGTTAGTAGCCCATCGCGAGATGAAATCGAAAGCTGTGATCGTGTGACCGGCTGATGCCTACCTATTGCTTTATGATTGATTGGGCTCGTCACTCAACGGGAGAATCGTATGGATCAGGCCGAGCTCTTAGTTTTCGACCTCACTATATTCATAGATTGAAAAGATCATGACCGTATCTATCGATCCGGCTTCGATCCCTTCGGAATGTCAGTGTTCCATTGAGACTCTGAAATAATTTTGAGCCACTCATTTGGATCTTGATGCACAATCCGTCACTGTCGACTCCGCCCGCGCCGCGCCAGTCCGTTACGTCCAAATATCTAAGCTATGTTGGAAAATAACTTGATTTCCGTTTCATCAATCGAATGCCGCTTCAGTCACAGTTGAAGCCGTCTTCGGAAGAGAGGCCCGTAAAACAATGGGTTTGCTCTTTATGAAAATTTTGCATTGTGAACAAATGGAGTTTTTTATCTGAAGAGCACACCTGACGTTGATTTCTCCTTCCGGAGACGGCTTCTATGGGGCTGGCGCACACTTGCTATAAGCGATTTAAAATTCGATTTTGGTGTAAAAACCTCGAAAAATGACAATGGCAGCACTGAAAACTTCCGAAATCCACTCTTAAACTCAATAAACGCGTTTATTTGTGAGGGCGTAATGGTGACCGAGGGCAGTAAAAATGGGAGATTCCTATCTTAATTTCGTCACTCTTTGTGTGCTGACAAGGATGATTCACAGAGTAATTAGTCATATGAGGGTAATGATCCACATCCGATGAATGGTACCGCAACACCTAGTGACACGGGTGTCAAATGAAAGTCGTCTCTTATTGGTCACTTCTTGATGAAGTTACAGTATTGTTAGATGGAATCTCCCATTGTTACTACCCTCAGCCACCATTATACGCCCGCGCAAATAAAAGCGTTTATCGAGTTTAGGAGTGGATTTCGGAAGTTTTTAGTGCTGCCATCGTTATTTTTGGAGGTTTCTACACCAGAATCGACTATTAAATTGCTTGTAGCAAAAGTGTGCAACAGCCCCATTGTGATGTGTGCGGACGGGTTACTCTTTGTTACCCGAAAATAAAGTAACGGTAAAGTATAGTAACAGTGATCGGTGGGTCGACTATCGAGTGCGTGGTTTCCGTATTCCGTTCTGTTTTGATGGAACCTTTGAATCGCACTGGATAACCGCAACTACAAGAAACCAAAAACAAATCAGCATTCCTTCGCAATTTATCACTTTCTGGTTAACCCTAGAAGAGGCGCGCTCTGTTTGGTAACACGAAGAGGCGCGCGGGCTACATGTGTAGCCCAGTCACTAAAATTGTTGTAACTTTCGCTTGAATGGCTCAAATTGCTTGTTTTCTTCACAAATGCAATTGCAGTAGTCTCATAATCAATTTTTCTGAGGTTAAACACCATGTTTTCCATCCGATCATAATGTATTTTGTGAAAAACTCCAATAAGTCAATTCACTATTTTCTAATTTTTCTCTCTTTTAAATACACACGCAAATATTCTTGAACTCAGCTGATAGAACAAAATAGTCCGTTTAACGAGTGTTCCAAAAAAAAGTGCACTAGTAGCCGAAGAAAGTTCTTTCAGAAAATGTCTCCTGAAGCTGAGGAAACTCTTACCGGCGAAATATGTTGAAAAATAACAGGCCAAAGTGAGAAAATACAAGATGGTAACGCCAAGAGGCGCGTGGGCTACAGGCGTAGCCCACGTGACTTTGAGGCCGCACAGGTACCGTCAAAGTCAAGGAGTCAGCCTAAAAATAGGCAAAATATGTGTCTTATAGCATAACTTGAAGATACCATGAGCCTCAAAAGAATTTCTGAGCCGTGCAAAAAGTTACAAACTAAAAAATAGGACTGGGCTACACCTGTAGCCCACGCGCCTCTTCTAGGGTTAAAAAAAACTAGCAGTTGGCTGTTCCATGCAGTGGGCTATTAAAATATCTATTAACACTTTTCACCCGTTTGAACCTGCTCCAAAGTATCGACCACTGTTGGCGGAGTTCTGCTGAACCCCGTAAGGATCGATTCTTTTAAGCAGGTTTTATGGAGAAAGTAAAACATCGCGATTTACGAAAGCCACTGCACTGCCTAATGCCTCCTTGCCTCACTTTTCCACCGACATACCAAATCTTAATAAATAGAAACTCGATGTCACCCTCAAGTACTACAGTCTGGCTAAGTATGACATCACAGCAACTTTGCGATACACCCGATTGGTTTATTATACGTTTACGCATTTATTTGCATGCACCAACTGAGCTCAATCGATCGAATGTTATTGCATCATCACTGAATCCGTTTATTAAATCATGATGCTTTGGTGGTGATAAGGAATTTATCGCTGAAAGATCTTTGATGCGTGGGTGGTATATGAGGTCGCAACTCTTTAGCCCTTGACTATCGCATCTTTTTCGCTCTCGCGTGTTTCCTATCGCTATCGAGTCGCTAAATCAGTTTGGTGACGATCTTCAGGAATTATTTCACCTCCGTAAAATATGCGAAGTTACGGTAATAGTAAACACGAGCTTTTCGTTGCCTTAGTACTAAGTCTTAGCTGTCAGTCGGGCACTTACGATGCTAACACGTGCTGTACCTATCTTATCTTTGAAGCACTCATTTTTATGATTAATTCAAAGCGCGAAAATACCTCCCCGCCCTTTATATACTGGAGATTTTTCGTATACTATCCGTAATCTTGTTGGAAATGAAGCTACGCAAGCTGTTTAACAAGCTTGCCTACCTACAAGCTTCTCGGGTAGGGTCTAATTTCGATGTATCGATATCTGTTCCATATATACACCCATGGACAGTGGCGGGGGGGGGCGGCGGCACGCCTGTGAAATTTTGAAATTTGAAGCGTTGGTGGAAGCAATTTCGTGCTATTTTCTACAGAAAAAAAGTAAAAGGCAAAATTTGAGGCTTCTGGGGGGCAAGTGGCCCCCCGTGCCCCCCCCCCCCCCGTGGATCCGTCACTGCCCATGGAAGAGAATCGATCCTCTTAGGCGGTTTAATTTAACCGCCAAACAATCGATGCTTTTACATGTGTGCATACGGGAAGAAAACAACCATGTACGAGTAATCTATGGTTCATGAGTCACCTCTGTGCAGAGCTGCCGATTTGCGTAGATTTAATGGCATTTTTAAATTCACCGATGATTCCACCGGTTGAGAAAAGATTACATAATTCAATTTAGTGTATGACTGTAATGCACGAAAATACTCTGATCTGTAATATTTTCTCAATCTGTGAAAACGCCATTAATTAATTAAAATATCCGCAAGTTTTCAAAGTTATCGACGACTCTACCGGTTGAGAAAAGACAAAAGACGCTGGTATTTTCGTGCATAACAGTGATACACTGAACTAAACTCTGTAATCTTTCCTCAACCGGTGGAATCATCGGTGAATTTCAAAATGCCATCAAATCTACGCAAATCGGCAGCTCTGCATCTGTGCCCGTCCCTCAGCTATTGTTTACGTTAAGTTACAAAGCTGCTCATTCAACGGATCAACACACTTATCTCGTGTCAGGTTTTGGATCAAACTCTTTCCTTCGCTTGGTTTTCGAATCATATTATGATTGATCAACACTCCAGGGGAGCGGAATTAGGTTCTTATAGTGAGCACCGTATCAGACCTTATCTTTTCATTGACTCATACTCCCGACCCAACTTCCATTCATAAAACGTCTCGATCAAAAGCTCCACAATTAGTTTACTCTCTGGTGTTATGAGTGGTATGGTGTTATGGTGAAAAGAGAGTAAAACGAAACGAAATCTCGTGGTGTCTACTTCCAGCGGTTGTCTCGTCATCCAAAGCGTGTAGACTGTAGAGTGAGCAGGTTTAGATTCTTTTTGTAGACAGTCATTAACCGTTTTGTCGATAGTATATATAGAAATATCTCAAATAGTAGATTAAATGGTGAAAGTAATGTGTTTGGATCTGGAGTTTCTTCATGTCAAGACTCCCCAGTTTTGTCGGAACAACAAAGTGTCTACCGTGGAAACTGGACAGTGTGTTAAATTGATGAGTTCTCTATGGTGGCTTATCTTGTAATGTGGCAACCATGATTTTTGCCACTTAACCCTTTAACTACCACGTTACGAAGACAAATTAAATCTCATTCGCTCAAATTAAGTGGGTAGATAAATATTCCTACACTGTGGTGCTGATTTTGCATACACACTGGATTGAAGGCGCTTTAATAATCATTATTTTTCAATTAACAGTTTGGAGTCGTAACTGCTGTGAATATTAAACTGAACTTTCGTGAGGCAGATCTATAATCGCAGAAACGAGTTTACTCGGGCGTGGTACTGAAAGGGTTAAACCCTGGCAAGATATCGATTTGAGTAGAGATAGACTGTATCACCGAACATCGACTACTTTACGTGGGTTTAAATGGGAGAAGTGCGTTGTTACCACGTCTTACAACGTATAAAAATACCGAGACCTCAATTTTAATGTTGTTGGGAGCATTACTATACTATTACTGGGGAGTAGTGGTGTGCGATGAGCCAAAAATTAAGTGAAACTTCTGGCAAGCAATTTATGATGTAAGTTCTTTTGTCCGCCTGATGAGATTTTATAGATAGTCAATTAACTGTTGAGGAATACGGTTGTTTCAAGCTGTCTCTACAGACAAATGGACAATCGGTTTTTTCCTGCTGGATTTGACCCAAGAATCGATAGTTCATTCGTCCTTAAAAAAGAAAAAAAAAACAAACAAACAAACAATTAATTGCGGAAGAGCTACTTCCTTTCATTTTAATGATTAAAAGTAGAAAACTTGTCACAGTATTTAAAAAAAAAAATGATTGTAAATTACGCATTTAATTTCCGCAAGGCAGGGAAAATTTTGTACGGTCGAATGTGGCATTCAGTCGTTGACTCAAAGACGAGTGCAGCAAAAATAGTTATCCAGACAATTAAACAAAAGGAGACAAGTTGTTTCATCGCTGAGGGCGCCTTCAAAATCTAGTATAGGCAAACTCCGCACTGGCCTGTAGCAGCATTAACTATGAGATGCAGTCGTCACCGCGCGCGCCGCACTATGGTCTGAGATCGCAATAACGTGGCCAAAAATCATAAAAACGACTTTGGAATTGAGGAAAATGAGGTATTTAGCTGCATTCTAAACCTTTTGAAGGGTCTAGAGTGGCCAGACTTAGCCTCATCTGATAGCGGAAAGTATCTGATATCACCAGTTGAATCTTATCAAATTGGAAAAAAGTAAACTTGTTCCAAATCTTGGCTCAACGGAGTTAATGTAAAAATAGTGCCCAAAGATGTAATTTCGTTCTTTTGGCGAAACTGCGGCATGGAAAAGAATCATTAAGGTATAATTAATCGCCTTCTACCCTCATATATTTAAAATTTAACCCTTTATGCCCCATTTTTGAACTTACAAGAATAGCAGTTTAGTACACGAAAATCTGAACAAAAAAATTTTAAACATGGACTTTTAAATACTTTCCCGAAGTTTCCCGAAAAAAAGCGTCACAGGAAAATGTTCCTCGTGTTTTTCTGAACAAGATACATTCAGCAGATTTGTCCTATTTTGTCCTTTTTTGAAGTTTTATTAGTTTCTTTAAAGACATTATCCGTTTCATAGGAGTATTATTTTGGTCTGAGATTGCCAAAAAGTGGCTAAAAGCCGGAAATTCGACTCTGAAATTAAGGAAATTATGTACGAGCCGGCATTCTATGGCCTTTGAAGGCTCTAGACTGACTAGTTAGCTTCATTTATAGCTGCAAACATCTGACATTACGTATTAAACATCTTCAATTTGAAGATAAGTAAACATGCCTCGAATCTTGGCTCAGCTACATTCTCGCTAACATAGTTTTCAGTGATGAAATTTCGTTCTTTTAGCAACACTTTAGCTGGAACGGAATCACCAAGACAAGTTTCATCACCCTCTATCCTCGTATACTTAAAATATACAACCATTAAATGCCTCATTTACCTCATACCTATAACTAGACTTTTAAATACCGAAGACACGTGCAGGCTTTTGAAATGGTTGCAAATGATTTTTCCAGTGACTAAAAGCTGTAAAATACAGTTTTTTTTACTTTTATACCTTCTTCAAAACTGTTTATCTTGCAAGGTTGCAGATTTCGCTGAAACATCTTGGCATTTCAATTCCATCTGAGTTTATTGTGAATATTTATCAGTCTTTAGCAAGTGGGATGAAATTTCGAGTGTGGTAGGGGGAGAGGATTTAGACGGAAGGGGATGGACTGAGGGGGGACCCGGTCTCTCGGCCTGTTCAAAATCTATCTTATCACGATCAACCAGTCTTGTAAAAGTCAGGATTTAAAGGTGGCTTGTAAAGGATATTTAAATAAGTAATCAATTAAAATAAAAAAAAAAAAAAAAAAAAAATAAAAATTAGTTGGGCGCCATTTTGAATCACAAAATTATAAAAAAATCCATCAAATTCGAGTTTTAGGTACTTAAAACATCGGGAAACTGAGTTTCAGGTGAATCGGACTGTAGGCTGTAAGACACTTTTTTTACCGACTAAAAATAGCAAAAACTAAGCGGGCGCCATCTTAGATTTGAATTATTTTGAATAACACTATCAGATTCAAGTTTAGCACTCTTAAAAACACCGATAAAACAAATTTCATTAAAATCGGATGTTAGGCTGAGTTTTAATCTCAAACATTAAAAAAATTTGAGCGGCCGCCATCTTGGATTTCAAAATTTTTGAAAAATTCCCTCGGATTCGAGTTCAGCGTACTTAAAAACATGGGGAAACCAAATTTCAAGCCATTTGGCTCGTTAGCTGATTTATGGCCACGTTTTGGTGATCTCAGACCATAGTGCGCCGTGCTGCGGCTGTTGATTAAAAATAGGTTTTACCCATAAAGTTATTGAGACTTTGGAGACAGTTTGAATTCTGCTCCTTCACTCTCTAGGGTAGGCCAAATCTACACTGCCGTGTCGGAATAGTTAACTAAATCGGAGAATTCTCAATATTCACTTTCACTGCACCTTTACGCCCAATTCGTTGTTGAAATAAAATTCTACGTCACGCCTGCAAAATCTAGTGAAGCGGCGGCGGCGCAGCGCTAACCTGCCTTCTCTAGATTCTCTTAGGATAAATGGACCCTGAAAACCGTCAGAGCCGAGCAGTGTTGCCAGATTGGGATGAAAAAGCCGTGCGTTTTACATTGATTTAAATGGGGACGATACGGCTTTTTACCCTCGATCTGGCAACACTGGAGCCGAGAAGAAACGCGATCAAGAGACCAGACGTAGAGACGATACCTTTCTAACAATAAGTCGCATATATCTTGAAAGTTCAGAGTTGTGATCGAACGTCCAAAATCGTGACTAAGCCTTGCTTGGATTAATAAGATTTAATTAAATAACGCGCTGACTGTGTTCGTTGAACTATACCAGATACCTGCGACGGTTTTTGATGCATAACAACCACGTTTTTGGACAAGTGAATCCTTGTAAAAATCTATCCTAGGAGGGGTAGATATTATAACTTTCTCGAGAATCGATTCACATAAATTTAAATACGAACCGAGTCGCCACCGAGTTTCAATCTGGGCATTTGGGGGTGTTGAAGACCAGAACATTACTGGTTGCGGAGTCTAGAATCACGCGAAAATTTAATCGATTGAGTCGAACAATGCTAGTTGAAACATTGACTTAAATTATGCTGATTCTAAAACGTACGGAAATTTACCGTTTTTGACCGAGATCAATCGGCACACTGTAATATTTCGACCGAACAAGACGCGCACCCCGTCTTATCTATCGCGGTGTATGTTTATACAGGGTGGTCCGAAAGTCCCGGGACAGCTGAATAACTTGAACGGCTGCAGATAAAAAAACCAAACTTGGGAAGTGTTTATAACTAAATATGAACTACTTTTTGGCTTACCCAAAAATTCCGGGGGGCGCCCGTAAAGGGGAGTTTCGCCCCCCAACTCAACATTTTCAAATGGCAACCCCCATCTTGCGATACCTAGCTTGAAAAGGCGTAAAATTCTAAGACTTTTAGCGCAAACCGCAGGTCAACATCGTTTTTAGTTTTCGATATATCGAAGGTCAAAGTTTGACTCGGACCCATTTTCTAAAAATCATTACTACTTACTTTTTGAAAAGTCGGAATTTAAAAATCTAGGAGTCCAAAATACTCTAAAAAGCAAGTTCTTTTCAAAAAAAATTACGGCTTGGACGCAACTGTAGTCAAAAGTAGGCTTTAGAGTCCCCAAAGGTTTTTGACATTTTGGCCCCTCAGGGGTGGATATCTCAAAACTTCCGTGTGACGACTCCTACCGAGTGATACATCGATGAAAAAGGCATAACAACTGAGCATTTTGGCGCAAATCGGAGGTCGATATCGGTTTTCGCATTCGAGATATCGATTGTTAAAGTTCGATTTACAAAGACTTAGAATTTTACGCCTTTTCAAACAAGGTATCGCAAGATGGGGGTTGCCATTTGAAAATTTTGAGTTGGGGGGCGAAACCTCCCTTTACGGACGCCCCCCGGAATTTTTGGGTAAGCCAAAAAGTAGTTCCTATTTAGTTATAAACACTCCCCAAGTTTGGTTTTTTTTTATCTGCAGCCGTTCAAAAGTTATTCATCCGTCCCGGGACTTTCGGACCACCCTGCATAAGAAAGATACCGGTGTTTGTTTTGAAGGTCAGTGCAACTATGAAAGAGAGAGAGAGAGAGAGAGAGAGAGAGAGAGAGAGAGAGAGAGAGAGAGAGAGAGAGAGAGAGAGAGAGAGAGAGAGAGAGAGAGAGAGAGAGAGAGAGAGAGAGAGAGAGAGAGAGAGAGAGAGAGAGAGAGAGAGAGAGAGAGAGAGAGAGAGAGAGAGAGAGAGAGGGAGAGAGAGAGAGAGAGAGGCCGTGTTGCCGCGTCGACGATGCTCCTCCTACGCAAATCAAACTTTCCACGATTCGACTGGCATTGAAAAAGGACGTATCTTTCCGAACATTTAAATTATGTTATCGAACGATTGAAAATTGCCTGGCTTACTGCCTTGCAGCAAGAAGTGTTTGTCAGAATGGAATGTGGCTCCTTCTGAGAATCGTGAGCGTGGTGAAGAGAGAAAAAAATGAAAATACCTACTCCTTGTCTCACGGGGCTGTTTTATATGTATATCATTCAGACCCGAGCGCTGATCCGTAGGTGGGCCATTCTTTGTTAAAGTGAATCTGAAGGAAAATGATGTTTTATAATTTTTTTCTCAATAGAATTGGTGGGGGGTAGTATCTTTTGCATAGGTTTGTACACCTACAAATTAAACTCACAATTATTAATTCAAGAGACGAACCTCTTGAAAATCAATTTAAATATTTGATCAACTTATTTGCGGAGACAAATATTTTGGATTAAAGGCTATTTTCGCGGTTTCCATATCATACAGTATAAAAGCGGATGAAAGTTCTGGCCTCATGTAATGTAGGGAGGGGATTATCCTTTGGGGGGGGGAGCGAGAAAGTAAAATAAAAATACTAGAACCAGATCGATTTATAAATCGAGGAAATTTCTGGTTCTGGTATCAGAAATCTGGCATTATGGTCTTCTTAAAAATGTAGACAAAATTCTGGCACTACTTCCAAATTCTGATAGAACTACCAGAATTTGCTAGTTAAACTAGATTAGAAATACCTAGGTTGACGTATCGTAGTGCTTCTGGTAATATTCTTAAAATTGAGAAATTGTTTTGTTAGTTAATTAGCATTTTTTTTTTTTTTTTTCATCGTGGGTTTTCAAAGCTTTTTGGCACGCATCATAAAAGAGATATATCGAGCTATGATGTCAGGCCTTGCACTATTGTCTCTCCAATAAATAATGTAATTTATTAGGTCAGTGGCGTACTCAGGAATTTTTCTAGAGGGAGGGGGGGTCCGGGGTCCGAAAATTGTCAAGGGGGGGGGGGATCCAAAGATACTAATTAGGTAAAATTTGTCCGAAAACGCAAAAAAATTACCTTTTTTTAGGACAAATTTTGGTGTCAAGGGGGATCCAGACCACCTGGGACCCCCCCCCCCCCCCTGGGCTACGCCACTGTATTAGGTAAGAAAAGCCGCAAATATTTACATCTACGGAGAATGAAGGTATTCTTGCATAAAATGAATCGAATCGCCAACCTATCATGTCTGTGCTTTTTATCGCTCATACAGCGCGTTGTTATGGCGCTGTCAAATTATAAATAAAGTTCATTTCCACTGCAGGACGAACATTCCTGAAAAAAAAAAAAAAAAAAAAAAAAAAAAAAAAAAAAAAAAAAAAACAGAAAAAACACACACAAAACGGGGAACGTTCTAACAGTATAAATACCTTATCATCACTCACTCTTCACTGATCGCTTACCTAGTACCTTTATTACGCTCATCTCAGAAAGCCCTTAATTTTATTCCGCGTAGAATGTAGCGACGCGACCCTGCAACCCTCGAATCTCGAAACCGTTTCCGCAAATGACACCGAGTGGAGCGAAAACCTTCCCCCAAGACTCTCTACAATGGAGGGCTCAAGTTATCGTGCGGCTGTTTGACACATCCAGTCGCACTTGCTCGAAGTCGATTGTTTAGTCTGAGTATTGTCATGATTGACGGAACTTATATTTTCCAGCGAATCTTGAAGGCGTGGAACGGAACGACCGCGGCAACTTACTCTGTTTATAACAGATTAATGCAGGGTTTGCGCACAGTGAGTAGAAGGTGGCTAATTTGGTGGCGGTAATTATCTACTTTGCGCACTTTTCGCAATTATGATTTAATTTTTATCTAACACCACTGAAAGGCTGCCTTAGGGCCTAAATAACAAGCAAATAATACATAGTCATTCTCTGAATAGCCTGAATGGCCACAATGGACACTTCAACGATGGTTACCATAGCAACAGCCAAGTTACACAATTTTAGACCAACAGCATCACTCATAGACAGTTTTAAGGGGAGACAGCCGTCAAATTCGAATTTTTGGATTTTTTTTTTTTAGTCTTTTCTTATTCTACACCTTCTTGCGAGCATTTTGGTATATTATATTACATAATTTACTTACTTTAATGCTTAGAAATTTGAGATAATGTGTGAAGAAACAAAAAATTTCCACATTTTTTTTTGTTTTTTTGTTTGTTTTTTGAGATAATGTGTGAAGAAACGAAAAATTTCCACATTTTTTTTTTCTTTTTCAAAATTGTTTTTTTAACTTCCGGTACACTTTTCTCAGGATCTATTATACTTAGAAGGCTCATTTTTTTTAAAAATGAAGACCTTAAAAAGATCTACAATGTTAACTAACTTTTAATGAAAAAGTTTAAACTCTATTATTTATAAAATCAAAATATCACCTAAAAAATGACCAAAATTATTACCAAATTAGAAAAATTCACAAAGTTTTCAAAAAATTAAGGAAAAAAAAGAGTTAGTTAACTTTGTTAAGAAAGTACTAAGACACAATCATGCAAAATCTCAGCTTTCTAGGTGCAATAGGAGAGGAGAAAAGTGTACCCAAGTGTGATACCTGTTACATGGGTTAGCATACCCTGGCTGTCTCCCCTTAAGGATCGTTTTATCGATGATCAGCCCCCTGAAAGCTTTATGTAAATAATCCTACGAGCGATCTTGTCCCGATTTCTAGCCGTCAAGTCCCCACTGTGCAGTGAACGCACACGAACGGTCTTGATATAATCGACTAACTAATGAATGGTATGTCGGATGACAAGAGAAGGATGCCGACTTAAAAGGCACCGGTACCACAAGACTTAACATCACTCGAACCCGCACATCTCTATATCTGGATGTTCTGTACCTGCGTATATAAATACAGAATACAGGAATACAGCCGGCACTCGCATTTATATATTTTTTTTTTAAATCATCAGTGCTAACCTTGCAATCAGTCGTTTTAGCTGTGTTTGTGGATTCTATATGCCGGCAGTCGGAATAAGTATAGGCATTCATTGCAACTAGAATCCCTCGGAAGCCCTACACTGAAAAAAAAATTTTGTTAAGTTAGCAGGTGAAGCTGTTGAGTCAGCAATTTTGAGTTGTTAAAATTCCGCATGAATACAAGGTTTGCTGGAATAACAAACTGCAAAGTTGGTGAATCAGCAAATTGAGTTTGTTAATCTGGCATGCCAAAGGTGTTGGTTCAGCAACCCATTTCTATTCAATCAGCAACTCACTACTGTTAAATCAGCAACTCACTACTTTTAAATCAGCAACTCACTACTGTTAAATCAGCAATTCACTGCTTTTAAATCAGCAATTCACTGCTGTTAAATCAGCAACTCACTTCCGTTAAATCAGCAACTCACTTCTGTTACATCAGGTGAGGGGAGGGGTGGGAGCGGGTGAGGGTGAGGGGAGGGTATTGATAAAGTAAAAAAAAAAAAAAACCGTTATCAATGGCGACAGGTTAACTTTTATCCGAAGGGTATGTGGTGCGCTTTAATTTTGAAGGCCGCCACCACCGGGATTCGAACTCACAACCTACCTATCCCTAGTCCAATACCCTAACCATTACACTGTTTCGACAGTTGAGGATGCAGGACAAAATTCCCGCATATAAGTTTGCGGGCGAGCTATTGGAAAACACGGTTGGTTTTTGTCCGATTTGCGTGAAAATTGGTACCCAACTGTATTTTTGGTCGATAATTCCGATTCTGCTATCAGATTTATAAAATTAAAAAACCCAAGTACGAAAATATAATATTCATGTTTTTTTTTTTTTTTTTTTTTTTTTTTTTTTTTTTTTTTTTTCCCTCTATAACTGAGTGTTACAGTTTCAGTCTCCCTTTTTTCTAACTTTTGAATGGTTGTAGATAAAAGTACAAAACTTGGAGGATGATTGCAACATAATACTAGCTACAAGCTGCTTTTTTACGCATCCAATCCCTGGCAAAACTGATCGCCAAAGCTCACCTAAAGTTGGTGATATCGCCGAGAATTTTTGGTGCCACCTTATTTAGGTCAGTTTTGGAACACTTTTAAGTGATTTTAGGACTTTAGGTGGACAGTTTGACGAGGGTAACATTTTCAGGGAAGGGGCCATAGGGTTCATCCGGTTCATGGCCTTTATTTCAAAATTTTCAAACGGCTACCCCTATCTTGTAATATACCTCATTTATAATGGAGCAAAGTTGGAGCAAATCCAATGTCGTTTTTCTTATTTGATAGATCAAAATTCAAAAATTAATATTGATTCATTTTCAAAAATTCCCTTCGACCCTTCAAATTTTCAAATTTCAATAACTTTGGGTTGTAAATGTTTTACTGAACAAGCCCTTTCGTAGAAACAAGTACGAAAATCCCCGAAATTACGCTAAAATCGATCTTTAGGCCTCACCACAATGATGTTCGGAAAATTTGGAGACCGTCGCGTCGGCTCTCGCGCGCGAATCTCTTGAGTCGAGGGCCCCTACAATAATTACCACAACAAATAATGAGGTGTCTACGAGGATACCTTCCCTCTATCATGCCTCTCTCCGATAACGGGGGGCTTGGAGATTCTCCCTGAAAAATGTGAAAATTAAGTAAGTGCTCTCGGAGCGCGTTTTTACGCTGCTTTAGCTCTAAAATTCCGTTAAATTTCCACGATAGGAGATAAACGAATTTTATTTTTTGGCCGCCTTGTAATATTATTTTAATACCACGGCAAATGCAATGCGTATGCCCTACATTTTTTTACAGCTAGCGCCTGAATAAATCTGCATTTTTCACTTCAAGTTCACACCGGTTCACCTGATTCTTAGCAATTTTGACGGGGCTCGCGAAAAATGAGACCAAAGAGTAAAGAAGAATCGAAATTGAATGAGCAGCATGTGAGCCTGCGTGGTCTACTCTGATGAGATTCTAAATGAAAAACGGCTTCTGATTGGCTTACGAACCTGTGTTTTAAAGCCTTATGGAAGTTGGCGTGGTTTTGGTTCTAGGCCGTTGTTTTCCTCGAAACCTGTGCAAAATTTCACTAGCCAAAGTTCTGTAAATCAGTTGAGCAAATTTTCCAGATAGGTTGAACGTGGCATTTTCTTTCAAAGTTGGTGTAGTAATTAACAGGAAAGTAAAAAGTGTTCTTTACGAGCAGACCGAAAACAAAGGACGGTCTCTGATTGGAGCTGGAAGGCTGTGTCCAGATTATTTTCGGCCTCATATTATCTCGTCGTAATTTTTTGGGTTATTTTTCTTAAAACTGTTACTTACAATATCCAATTTTGGTACCAAAAATTCTTTTAATCAAATATTCTTATTTTCATGAACAAATTGATGTTCGTATTACAAACCGTAAATAGATTCTCACATCGATACACTTATTGTTGCTTGGAAATGGCACTCTCTTATTTATGAGTTGTGAGATCGCTATTCCAAACTTTCCATACGAACAATAGGGCTCTTGCAAACTTTTGCTATCTAAGCAAATAAATAGTCCAATCTGATGTGAAGACCAACGGAAATCACAAAAATCACACTAAGAAAGTCTAAAATTCAGTAATAAACTTACATAACTGCTATGACGGCAAGATCGTAATGGCGATTCAACGCAGGTATCATGGGAGATTCCTGCCCTATTAAGTCACATACTGTATGGAAACACAGAGATATGTCTCAATTATTTAGATAGGAATCTCCCATGATACCTGCGTCTTTCCGCCGCGCCGTTAAGCCCGATTCTGAGAGTAAATTTCGTGATTTTTAAGTGAACTCATCGTCATTATTACAGGATTTTGTGGAAGAATCAACTCTTAAATCCTCTCTTGCAAAAGTTTGCAAGAGCCCCATTAACATTAATTGATGTTGATTCAAGATTTTCAGTTTTATATGTCACTGACGCCCAAAAATGTTTACTCCAGGGGACTTGAAACCCCAACATTTCGGAGTGAGAGACTCCGTGAAAGTTTTGAGGTAAAGTGAAAATGCGACAAATATCGATAGAAAACCCTTCATCTGCACTTTCTTAATATTTGCAGTTTTTTGCGAAGTAATAATTCTTGTGGCCACAGTGATCAATTTAACATAAAAAAGGCCCCCTAACTCAAAAAGAGGGTTTTTTTTGGAAAACATTTGTGCGAACAAAAATATCGGCAATTGCCTCTACCTTAAGGATATGCACTTGGGGATTGTTTCAAGAAAACTTGAAAAATATGTTTGACTCCCTCTCCTCTCCAAAAAAGACTCCCAAGGGACTGTCTATGGGGCTTTTGAAAGTGTCAAAATTGAAAATTTGGGTTCAATCTCCCCTTAAACTTATTCGTTCCAAAAAGTTTCAACTATGCCGTTGGTGAGGAAAATGCCTGATGTGGATGGTCTGGGACACTGCAGTGGCGAATTCAGAAAAATTTCCGAGGAGGAACATGCCTGTGAAATTTTGAAATTTGTGTCGAAGCGTCAAAGGAAGCACTTTCCGGCTATTTTCTGTGGAAAGAATGTGAAATTTGAGGCCTTTTGGTGGGGGGGGGGGGGGGGTTACGTGCCCCTTTCCCCCGTGGATTCACTGCTGACACCCTGTCTACTTTCAAATTGTGGGGGAAGGGGGTGGTTTTTTTTTATAAATTAAAAAAGAAAAACAAACAAAGCAAAAGGTGCGCAATAGAACAGTGTCATATTATTAAAGCGTTTTTGTTTCATAGAGCTCAACAGATCATTTTGTTAAATTAAAAATAAATTGCTGCTAGTTCAATATTTTAAATTTGGTAGGATTGCAAATATGTTTATTATTTTGACAAAACATAGATGAGCTAATTACCAAACAACAAATTGTTGGTTTGACAACTAACTGTAGCTATCTTAAACACCGAGTTTTGCCGATAGAGCAATTGCTTTGCTAACTCACCTAACAATAATGCTAACTCAACAAAAACACTAAATTGTTAAAATAGCAACATTGCATTTTGGTGAAGCAACAAGGCATTATTGCTGAATCAGCAAATACTGCTGTTGAATTAACAAATACTCTAGATTGCTGTAATAGCAACATTCAATTTTGTTGATGCAGTAAAGCATCAATGCTGAATCAGCAATTACTACTGTTAAATTAACAAATACGCTAGATTGCTGCAATAGCAACATTCAAGTTTGTTGATGCAGTAAAGCATCAATGCTGAATCAGCAATTACTACTGTTAAATTAACACGTGATACTGTGCATTTAGCAAATAAATTATAATGCTAGTATAGCAAACGCAAGTTTGTTATTTTAATAATTTATTTTTTTCAGTGTACCCTACCTACCCCTCTTTTTTTTCCCTTCAAAAATCGCATAATCACACCTCTATTCGTCCATTACTGTACGGAGTAAGTACAAGTGATTTAGAGGTGTCATATCATAGCGATTCCCCATTTTATTTACTCTCGTGTAGTATAAAGGTATTTATGTACGAAACACGGAATGATATCATGGAATACGGAAGGTTGTGAGTCAAGGTCCTTCTGCACCTGGTCAGTCCGGTAGCGCTGTAATCCTCTTGCACCCAGATCGGGAACAGTGCAAGTCAAATGAGGGAAGATTGCCCTTTGCCCAAGGGATGGAGCGAGGGAGAGAGGGAGAGAGGGAGAGAGGGAGAGAGGGAGAGAGAGAGAGGGAGAGAGGGAGAGAGAGAGAGGGAGAGAGAGAGAGAGAGAGAGAGAGAGAGAGAGAGAGAGGGAGAGAGAGAGAGAGAGGGAGAGAGAGAGAGAGAGAGAGAGAGAGAGAGAGAGAGAGAGAGAGAGAGAGAGAGAGAGAGAGAGAGAGCAGTTTATTTAAAAGACGCAAATACAAAAGAGGAAAACTTAAAAGAATGAGTACATACAGAAAAAGAAATCAAAAAATACAAATTATACACCTGAAGTTGAGTTGAGAATATTTCACAATTTATGTGTATTTGCGTTTAAGAGGCAGAATTAAGACTGATCAGTCTTCTTTTCCATTCTGCCTCTTGGCTCTCATGAACGGTGACTTGAGATACACAAAATAAACATATTTAAACATTAAAACATTAAAAAATGATATTATTTAAATAAGTAAGTAAATGAAAAGTGGGTAGGTAATTAATTAAATATTATTAAGTAAAGATGAATGAAAAAATTAAATAAATAAATAAATAAATAAATAAATAATAAAAACAATAAAAAAATAAATATAAATTAAAAAATTAAAATGAAGAGTTACGGAAATAGAAAAGGAAAGGGTGAAGGGAGGAGGGAGAGAGATAGTGTGAGAGAGAGAGAGAGAGAGAAAGAGAGAGAGGAGAGAGAGAGAGAGAGAGAGAGAGAAGAGAGGGGGGAGAGAGAGGGAGGGGAGGGGAGGAGGGAGAGAGGGAGAGAGGGGAGAGAGAGAGAGAGAGAGAGAGAGAGAGAGAGAGAGAGAGAGAGAGAGGAGAGAGGAGAGAGAAGAAGGTCAAAGTACGAAACCGTCATTTAAAAAATAATCGATAAAAGGGGTATGAAGACTGCCTCGCCAAGAATCGATTATTCGATACATTGCATTAGTTTAAATGAGAAAATGCGTTGTTGCCACACTGAACGAGCCGTGACTGCCGCGGCCGTGGAATCACAAACTTTACCTCAGTCATGCAAAATGTGGAACGAGCTAAATTATGAAAAATTCTTTTCCGTGATGTGCCTGCGTATTCGAGAGTAGATTTCCAGGTTATATTTAAAGTGAAATCAATTAATCAGTGACTCATACTGAATACGTGATTGACTAATACGCCTGTCTTCGAAAGAAAGAAGATCGAAATCCAAATATCCACGTCCATTAAAGCGATACTCAACTCATGTTCCCTCGAGGCCCGAGGTGATTTTCGAAGAGCGTTTTTAGATTATTCCATCCTCGCGGATTGTCGAGGGGATCGACTTGTTAAGAGCTCGCAGGAGCAGCGTTGTCGTTTTGAGAATTCGTTCCCATTTTTTCTATTTACCTCAATGTAAAATTGTCGAATATTATGCCAAATTTGACATCACTGCGAAGGAGGCTCATGCTCATAAGCTCAACAGCATCGCGTAAACTACATACACTGTATATAGGATCGTAGGCAGTGGCGCACTATGGTCCAGAAGTCCGGTTTAGGAAGACATTATTTTGCACTAAAATCGCCCAATATCTTGAAAACGGCTCATCTGACACCAAAACTGGTAATTACAAAAAAGATAGAACGTAACTGTTTTAACTTTTTTGTAATAACCATTTTTGATGTCAGATGAGCCGTTTTCAAGATAATGGGCGATTTTAATGCAAAATAATGTCTTCCTAAACCGGACTTCTGGACCATAGTGTGGCGTCGCGTGCAATTTGGCAACACTGCATTCTACCCATTCAAACTCATGTAAAAGGTCGAATTCAGGGGGTGCACAGTGCACGATGAAAATTCGATATATTTAAGGAGTTTTTATGGAGGAGTCGCATTGTTGCCATCAGATGGCACGCGACGCCACTGATCGTAGGAAATTATTATTGTTCAAGTAAATGACTTTTTCTTCAACGTGACCTTGGCCCATGATGGGTGGATCCCTATACACTTTCTGTTGATCATGGTTTGTTGAACATGCTCTTTATGAGGCGTGCGCTGTGTAATTTGAATTTATATCGGCGATTCTATTAAGTTTTATTGAAATTGTCGATGGGAGACCGCGTATCGAATTACACACCCCCTCGATTACCTGGGAAACTGCTTAATCGAACAGTCACCTTTCAACTAGTAATTATTTGCAAGTATTTGTTAGTCGAAGAAATTGAGATTATAATTCTGTTTACAGTGGCGGGTGCAGGGGAAAGCACGCGTACGTGTGACGTGCCTTTTCCTCGTAAACCTCAAGTTCACAGGAAAAGAAGAAAAATCAGAAAAAACCCTTTTTTTTATGGCTGAAAAAAACCCCTGATTGAAAAATGACCCAGTGGAAGACTTTAGTGAGCCGACCAAACCTTTGATGGTTCACCCAGCAAAAACTGTTTTGTTAGGCGTGAGGTAAATACCCCCGGGAGCCGACACCCCTAAATTTGCACCAGTACCCGACCCCATTTTTCCCCATTGGGAAAATGCGATTGGTTGTGATCGATATTGTGAGGTTGGCTATCCTTGGATGTTTATGGTGCATGTATACAATTGCTTGATATTTCTCATCCATCTTTGATTTCATTAAACGCCTCTGGGGATTTATTATTTCATTTTATTACTTTCGGATGCCACCAATGGACTATTCAGGCGATTTTACATTAGATTAAACACTCTTAATCGTTGTAGCAAAATTTGCAACAGACCCATTGATTACTGGAATATCTCATAACTGAAATTTATTT
>VMOF01000002.1:82150473-82191697 GCA_011764245.1 Trialeurodes vaporariorum | reverse complement strand
TTTCAATTTTAAGATTGGGGGCTTAAATTTTGTTTTAGTTGCGGCCCACTCATATACTGGGTGCGTTTTTGGTTTATGAAAGAGCGTGTCAAAATTTAATTAGTTTTAAAACGGAAGATTGTAATCAAGCTTGTAAAAGATCCTTCTATAGCATGGGTGGTGTAAGTGAAGAATCCAGATTTTGAATAAAATTGCGCTTTTGCAAAATTTCGCTGCAGATTATTGAAAAGTGTGATTGAATTGAACAAATTTGGTGACACTAATAACTGATGAAATCAACTTGTTGTTAACTGAAGGAAAGCTTTTAGAAAGTGAAGATATAGTCGTGACGTAATGCGTAGTATACCATAGTGTAGTAGTACTACGTATCTAATTTGTCGTATCTTCCAAGCCGATGGAAAAGATTTGAAGTAACAAACCACTGGCTTATAGGTTCATAACAGAATCTCCTTTACCAGCGCGGAGAA
The DNA here is from genome assembly GCA_011764245.1 of Trialeurodes vaporariorum. Classification (NCBI taxonomy): domain Eukaryota; kingdom Metazoa; phylum Arthropoda; class Insecta; order Hemiptera; family Aleyrodidae; genus Trialeurodes; species Trialeurodes vaporariorum. The sequence goes on along the minus strand of VMOF01000002.1, from coordinate 82,191,230 downwards.
AGTGACAAATTGCAAATAGAACTAGAAATGTCTAGAAAATTTTCCTAGACACGCCTTTATACTCCAGTGCAGAGTTGCCGTTTTGAGTGTAATTAATGGCATTTTTCAATTCACTGATGATTCCACCGGTTGAGAAACTATTACACAGTGTGTAGTTTCAGTCAGTGGCGCACCGAAGGGGGGTTTTAGGGTTAACCCCCCCCCCCCAAGCCAAAAAAAAGGAGGGAGGGAGAGAGAGAGAGAGAGAGAGAGAGAGAGAGAGAGGAGAGAGAGAGGAGAGAGGGAGGAGGAGGGGGAGAAGAGAGAGAGAGAGCGAGAGAGAGAGAGCGAGAGAGAGAGAGAGAGAAAGAGAGAGATGATGATGATGATACGGTTTTTTTATTCAATAATTAGACAAAAAAAATAAAGAAATTAAAACTAAGGATGGCAAAGTTAGGGCTCAAGACCCTTTCTTACACTTAACCAGCAAAAAATTAAATAGTAGTAAAAATAAATCACAAAGGAAATTCTACAAACAGAAGAAAAGAAAGGGAGAGGGAGAGAGAGAGGGTGTGGTTCCTTCACAAATAGAAGAAAGAGAAAGAAAAAAAATCGTGATCAGCTAGGAAAGGGGGTTCACGGTGAACAAATTCTATAGTATCCGCATTTGCTTAAGAGTTGGGGGGGGGATAAAATCTAACCCCTCAGTGAATCCCCTCGGTGAATATTCCATGGCTCCTTCATCCACACTCCTTTTGACTCTTCTCCCTCCAATTATGAGTCAAGAGCAAATATTTCATGCAGCAAAATCAAAAATATATTTGAGCATTTCAATTTTACTGTACATGAAAGTACCGTAAAATTCAATCTGAAGGTCACGAAAATTGAAAAAAATTTCCGGGGGAGGGCCCCCGGACCCCCCCTGTCCTGAGGGGTATGAAATACCCTCCAGACCCCCCGGAGTTTGAGTCGTACCAAACCCCCCCCCCCCCAAGGCAAATTTCTCGGTGCGCCACTGGTTTCAGTGTATGACTATAATGCACAAAAATACGAGGAGCTGTAATTGTTTCACAGCCAGTGCAAAGTCGTCGATGACTTTAAAAAACTTTCGGATATTTTAATAATTTAACGGCGATTGCACCCATTGAGAAACCATTACAGCTCAGAATGTTTTCTTGTGTCTTTTCTCAACTAGTAGAATCATCGGTGAATTGAAAAATGTCATTAATTACATGCAAAACGGCAGCTCTGCACCTGCGCGGCGGCGGGCGACTCATTGCGCACCAACGTCGGCTTATGAGCTGTGATAAGCTGTTGTTGGCACCACTTATTATGACGATGTTGCCAGTTATGAACAGGTGAGAGGGATGATAATTGATAATTTGGCAAAGGCATTACATCATTTACGCAGACTATACTCAGAATATAGCAAGTAAGATGACTTAAGTAGCTAACTTGCGGAACTTTGCCTGGACATCGAATTGATGACCGGTCATTATAACTGTCGCAACAATCGTGTCATTCTAGCCGTTTGTAATCTTTTTCTCGGTAATTCTCTGAGGAAACTAGCGACAAAATGAGCCGTTGACATCTTTGATGTTGCGTAATCTGAGCAGTCTATGCTTTCTATTTTGATATATTATGCGGAGACTTTAACAATGAAACATATGCAGAAGATTGAATTCGAGGGTGTCCTATAGGGAGTTTATTTTTTTTTTTTTATAGGTTTATGTGGAAAAGTGAAAAGTTGCTACGTTTAAAATTGCACCACTGATTTTGTAATCAATTTCTAGCCATAAGCGCCTTGTTGAAGGGCGTTTCATTGGGCCGTTTCTTCGTTTTCTTTTTCACTTGTTCGCTTGTATAAACTCTTTCATAAACAGGAAGCCCACGTTAGTCACTTTAAAACACACGTATTTTAACTTCAAATCAATATTTGGTGAATTAATTACAATTCACGATTATTTTGAGGTACAACACTAGAGACTCGAACGCTATGCACTGGCTATCTCGCCTTTGTTAAAATCGGGTGGCAACTTTTTTTTTTTTCGGAGTCGTAATAAAACTACGTCCAAAGGCTCCTTCACCGAGTAAAATGTCCGATCGTTTCAATGAATGTTCTGATACAATATATTCCCGCACTTTATTTCCCATTAAAACAACAGGAATTTATGTCCATTTAACTAAGTTTCCTAACTATTGTAACGATATAGGTTTTATGATTGAAATAAGGGGAAAAGCATCCATGATTTTTTTCTTATAGTTTTACCAGCTACTTTTTTTTCTCAGTTTTGCTGTCTGTTATTAAGATGTTGATATCTGCAGCCAATCAGAACGGAGCCAGAGAGTTTGTGTTGTTGATCAACAATCAACGTAGGATCCGTTTTGTTGGATGTTATTCCCTTTATTCCTCGAAAATGAAATCGTATAGGCTACGAAATCTTCTAGTGCGTAATCTCTGTTTTTTCTGTGTAAAACATAGGAGCAAGTGGGGGGGGGGGGGGGGGGGGGCAAGAAACTGCCTCTATGATGAAGGAGAATGGAGTGCCATTTAAAAACGTGAATCGCATTTTTATTGCCGTTGCTCGTTAATGATAAGGTAGATTAATACATGTAAATGAGATCTATCGGGAGGGTCTTCGACTCCTCGCGTGAGGTAAACTCCTCTCGGGAGCTTTAAGGTTAGAAACTACAGTCAGCTAACCCAGTGGCATCATGTGCTTTCTAGCCTCGCTGCAATTGCAATTCTCCATTCAAAACGCATGTAAACTATCGATTCGAGGCAATACAGTACACCTACAGTACACCAACAGTGCACCTCCAATAGTTCGATCTTTTTCAGGCGTTTAAATGAAAATAATGCAATGTTGTCAGATTGAACGTGACGCCACTGGACGCATCATTTAGCGATCGTGAACTGGAAAACTCCATCCATCAAATGAAGTTTCCACGTATATCTCGACCTCATAAATTGACCAATGGGTCTGTTGCAAACTTTTGCTACAACGATTAAGAGTGTTTAATATGAGGTAAAATCACCCGAAAAGTCCATTGGTGGCATCAGAAAATCATAAAATGCAATAATAAACTCACAAGTTGCGTTTAATGAAATCCAAGATGGCGGAGAAATATCGAGCAATTTGTATACATGCACCACAAACATCCAAGGATAGCCAACTTTGACAAGCTCACTGGAGGTAGAGGTTATGTGTTTGTTTACGTTGTGATTGGTTGTGATCGATATTGTGAGGTTGGCTATCCTTGGATGTTCGTGGTGCATGCATACAAATTGCCCAATATTTCTCCGCCATCTTGGATTTTATTAAACGCCTCTTGTGAGTTTATTATTGCATTTAATGACTTTCTGATGCCACTAATGGACTTTTCATGCGATTTTACATTAGATTAATCTATCTTAATCGTTGTAGCAAAAGGTGGCAACAGACCCATTACAGTTCACTTCGAGACGCAAGTTGGTACACAACATTCATGTATTTATGTAGAGTCCCTATAAACTATGAGAGTTGCGCCATTGCTGAATCTATTTCTGATTGGCTCTCAGATTTAGGCTGTCAAGAAAGCTCCAAGAGGCAAATTGCGAATGGCGGAGGGTTTGTTTACAATTCGCGTACTAGCTTTCATTACACATTTGAAGTCACAATGACCGCAGCAATTATTGTTAATTTTTCCTCTGCTTGAATGTTATTTTGGAGAACATTATCTCTTTCAATAACGACCGTTATTGTCGAGAATCTGAACCTAACGCAGCGAAATAGTGGCAACAGCGCAGAGGCGAGTGGCCATCCGCCATTTGCAATTTGCCTCTTGGAGGCTCCATTGATCCGCTTCTTCATCTTCATTTTGAGAGTATTGTCGCAACTCTCATAGTTTATAGGGACTATATATTTATACTCTGTTCGGGATAAGAAGTCCGATGGGAAGTCAGGTAACAACGCACTACATCGCAACGCAGCGGTTTCTCGGCAGTCGATTCTTCCCCGTTACGTGCGTTCAGGAGGACCAGCCTTTTAGACCCTTTTATTGAAGAAGACAATACCGTGAACTGACCAATTTATACAGTCCTTTGAACGCCCACTCGAAAATTAAACTTTTGTGGCATTCGCGAATTTTGAATAACTGACTTTAAATTTAAATTCTGCTCGACGTGCTCAGAAAAATGATACCCAACGGCGGTTCAAGGAGTAATTTTTCAAAGATTAAAGCATCTTGGAATCATTCAATCAGGAATGCCAAATTCTTTGAAAAATTACTCCTTGAACCGCCGCGCCGTTGGGTATCATTTTTTCTGTGCACGTCGAGCAGAATTTAAATTTAAAGTCAGTTATTCAAAATTCGCGAATGCCGCAAAAGTTTAATTTTCGAGTGGGCGTTCAAAGGACCGTATAAATTGGTCAGTTCACGGCATTGTCTTCTTCAATAAAAGGGTCTAAAAGGCTGGTCCTCCTGAACGCACGTAGCGGGGAAGAATCGACAGCTGAGAAACCGCTGCGTTGCAATGTAGTGCGTTTTTACCTGACTTCCCATCGGACTTCTTATCCCGAACAGAGTATATCCACCCTTATTTATTGCATCTACCCAGACAAATTTATCTTGCTTTGAAGTGATCTGGCAACTGTGGCATTTAGGGAAATCAAAACAGGAAGAAAGAAGTTGGCAGAAAAATATTACCAAGACTTGGAAACCAAATCCCCTCCCCAAATCCTCCATCCTTCTCGGGTACTTATGTGCGTGGTGCTATCGATCATGGAACTGTTTTCGTTTTGATAGAAACTACGATGACGGCGGCGCACGCACCGAAGCTATTCGGATCGTAAAAAAAAATAAAAAAAAATAAAAAAAATCTTGACGATCAAAAGAGAGGCCACACTGGTATGGCATTCGCGGAGAGCGCACGGCCGCCACGGCTGGCAATATAACCTGGCTCGAAGTAAAACTGAAAGTTGATCATGCATTTGATCATGAGCCGTGAGCCGTGAGCGCTGCTCCGATATTCCGATGCCGCGAAAAAGATATAGCGCGCAAAATGCACGATTCACAATGTTTTATCATGCAATGCACGCCTGGCGCGCGCAAAGCTAAGACGTGTATATGTCCGTAGAGTATTTAGAGGGGGGTGAGGTAGGTGGTAGGGCAGGGTGGTGACTAGTGCATTGAGGTGTTGTGACAGGGCTGCCGTTTTGCGTATAATCAATGCTATTTTTCTATTCACCGATGATTCCACCGGTTGAGAAAAGATTACACAGTTCAGTTCAGTGTATGACTGTAATGCACGAAAATACTCTGATCTGTAATCTTTCCTTAATCGGTGGAAACTCCGTTAATTAATTAAAATATCCGCAAGTTTTTTAGAGCCATCGACGACTCCACCGGTTGAGAAAAGATTACAGATGCGAGTATTTTAGTTTATTACAGTCATACACAAAACTGAACTTTATAATCTTTTCTCAACCGGTGGAATCATCGGTGAATTGAAAAATAGCACTAATTATACGCAAAACGGCAGCCCTGTGTTGTGAGGGGCTCGGAGGAGGAAAGTGAGGGGATGGCGCAGGGAAGTGAGGGTGTGCTGAATTACGAGACGCGAATATGACGTTCACAATGGCCACCGCTCAACAAGAGAGTGAAGACTCGGCTTCTAAATATTTTAGAATCTGGATTAGAGGGAATTATTCTACCTCGAAGCCTGTAAAGCTCGCGATGAACAACGGAAGAATTGGGAAAGAGGAGAACCGGAGGCAATAAGGATGGTAAAGTTGTTGCCGTTCTGGGCTTGAAATAAAAGCTTTGTTTGGTTACTCCCATGACCGGATACAGAAATTTGTCTATCTCTCTATCCTTCCATTTGAACTCATGCGTTAGAAAAAAATAGCCAAGGGGGCCATCACGTGACTTTAGCCTTTTTCCCCGTCCTTTTCCAACGCATGCGTTCAAATGAAGAGAGAGAGAGAGAGAGAGAGAGGGAGGAGAGGAGGAGAGGAGAGAGAGGAGAGAGAGAGAGAGAGAGAGAGGAGAGAGAGAGAGAAGAGAGAGAGAGGAGAGGAGAGAGAGAGAGTGAGAGAGAGAGAGGAGGAGAGAGAGAGAGAGGAGAGAGAGAGAGAGAGAGGAGAGAGAGAGAGAGAGAGAGGAGGAAGAGAGAGAGAGAGAGGAGAGAGAGAGAGAGAGAGAGAGAGAGAGAGGAGAGAGAGAGGAGAGAGAGAGAGAGAGAGAGAGATGCGATGAGAGAGAGAGGAGAGGAGAGAGAGAGATGAGAGATGAGAGAGAGAGAATGGGAGGAAGGAGGAGAGAGAGAAGAGAGAGAGAGAGAAAGACAAATTCCTGTATCCACCCACGGGTACTCCCTGCAATTTGCCCTCGCACTTGCAAGTACTATGCTGCATGAAAATTGAAATGATGAAGAAAAATAAGGGGTTCACAATTTTTGAAAAAAAAAACCATTTAGCTAAGGGTGCTCTCTAAGATAGTATCAGACATGATGAGAGGACATTGGTTTATATAACATGGTTTATTGTGTCAATGGATGTAGCAAACATAATGGAATACCAACATAGTCACTTACGAGTTACGCCTTTTCAATACTTTCTCTCAATTTACTAACTTTGTTAGTTGTGAGAAAGTAAAAATGAAAAATGTACAGGAATAAAGAACTATAGATAAAGTATGAAAATTCTAAAAATCTTTGTTTGAAAGGTATACTTACAAACAAAAGATCCACTTTTGTTGACATTTTTATGGGGTGAAAACAGATGCAGGTTCAGGAATAAATTTATAAATTCTCTCCTTGTCTATATTTGGATTGAATGCGTGCGTTAGAAAATCATAGAGGAAGCGACGAAATTCACGCGACAGCCTTTTATTAAACTTCGTCCTCTCCTAACACATGCGTTCAAATGGACAAAGAGAAAGAAGGACATAAATTCCTGAATCCACCTGTTGGTGAGGAAAGCGCTTTATGAGTGAAAGTCACGGTCGCATTACCAAGAACGAAATCGACGTTTGACAATAAACCAAACAGTTGCCTCTGCATGACAAATTAATTATTCTTCTCTCTTTATTATTAAAACTCGAATCTCGCCAATTGGGAGAGATGACGGAGCAAAAACTTAATGGGGGGAAATTTCACCCTCTATCTTTGAATGTGCATCACCAGGTTGCTGACCGCTCGCCGCCCGATTGCGCGGACTTATACCGGGAAAAATACAATATTTTAAAGATTACGATATTTCTGAAGCTCTTTAAATTTTTGTCATGAATGAGAGGAAAATTAGATAACCAGCTTCGGAATGTTAAGATTTTTCGGAGCAATTTTAAAATAACACAACATTAGTTATATATATTTATAGATAAGTATGATGTATCGTGAAATATATGACAATGTTTTAAAACTACGAAAAAATGCGAATTTGAGGCTGTCGCTGTGCCCTCAAGACTTCCTTTTTTTTTCATAAGTTTAATTGGACACAATGCAACGTCGTCAAACTTTACGCCAAGCCGTCGGTCACCCTAAGAATTTAATATCAAGAATTCTGCCTAACATTTCCCAACAAGAATCTGGATAAATGTAACCGGATTTTCTGTACATGTATCTGAAAGAGGTTGTTTCATCGCCCATAAGGAATGGGCTGAGAATGGATTTCCTTAATTTTTTCAGGGCTGATAAAGCTATTCTTGAGGAGTCTAAAACTGGCCTATTTTTTATTTTTGCCCTCTTAGAACCGGGGGAGGCGGGGGTCAAAGGTAAAACGGTTTTTCGGCCATAACTTTTGAACGATTAAAGATATTAAAACGAACTTTTTTTTAATCGAAAGATCTTTTGATGTGTATAATATTTCAAAAATATTGAATTTCAGTTGAGTTGTTGCATTTTCAAAATGTTGGAAATTCCAAAAAATTAGTTTTTTGGATTTTGTTCATATGGGGATGGCTGCCGAGTATATAGAGGTCGGCAGCCATCTTGGATTTCACAATTCTTCAAATCTGACGGCAGAATTGAAATCTGCGACCTCAAAAACCCCCAGATACCGATTTTCATTGAATTTCGTCCACTACATGCGGAGAAATGATTTTTTTCGGCCTCGTCGCTGAGAACCCAAAATTAGCGATTTTTGACACTTTAAAAATTCATAACTCGAAGACAAATCATTGAAAAAAGGGCTTTCTTTGAGACAGTTCTTTGTTTTCCTCAGTGCGATCCCCATATGAACAAAATCCAAAAAACTAATTTTTTGGAATTTCCAAAATTTTGAAAATGCAACAACTCAACTGAAATTCAATATTTTTGAAATCAAACAGATCATCAAAAGATAGGTCTTTAAAAGATCTTTCGATTAAAAAAAAGTTCGTTTTAATATCTTTAATCGTTCAAAAGTTATGGCCGAAAAACCGTTTTACCTTTGACCCCCGCCTCCCCCGGTTCTAAGAGGGCAAAAATAAAAAATAGGCCAGTTTTAGACTCCCCAAGAATAGCTCTATTAGCCCTGAAAAAATGAAGGAAATCCATTCTCAGCCCATTCCTTATGGGCGATGAAACAACCTCTTTCGGCGAGGAAAGTATATACTAAACAGAGCTCTCGTTACGATAACCAGAAATTGTTCTCAGTGCACACATACTTGTGGAACGATGAGTGGGTGCCGCATGCACCGCACATATTCTTGTAGGCCTTCTCACACGCTGAAACGGGTGTGAACAAACTGCAGGATTACCAACTTCACACTTCTAAAGTTCAAACATAAACTTGACCATAACACCTCAAAAATGGGTTTTATATGGTTTCATCGACTGGAATTGGTAAACTGATGACACACCATCCATCCGGAACAACAACTGAACATGCAACGGTTGGCTCGCACCTGCCGTTTGTGGTGGATTTCGGCTTATCGATTGCTTGTTTGATCAAACCTGTTCGATCGTGTACGGAGCACTTTAGTACTTATATTTTGCTCCAAAAATAGTTTGCAACAAACCCACACATGGAAAATTATTTGACCAACTTTACTCCCAGGTATTTTTCAAATGAGAGTAATCATAAATGATTGTAGACGGCGTGACTGATGAAATCATAGCCACAGTATTCTCGGTGCAAATAATGGGTCTGGTGCATACTTTTACTACAACAATATAGAACCTTGAAACTTATGTACAATTCGGCGAAAGTAACGATGCGCAAATTAAAAACGTTTAAAATCAACTCATTAACTCAGGTAATCACCTCAATTTCAAACAGCCCGCGCTACACTAGACACCATTTGCACCGGTATACTACTCAGTAGCGGCTCGTGCAATCTGGCAACAGAGCTATTTTGCCATTTAAATCTGTGCTAAAAGATCGATTCTAGGTGAGGCACAGCGCCTCACCAAAGAATCGATTATTTTACATAGGTTTAAATGGAGGGAGTCCATTGTTGCCACATTGCACGAGCCGCTACTGATACTACTACATAGACGGAACCACCGTGCATAAGTAAAGAACATCGTAACTACAAAATGATGAACTTTCTTTTTTAATTCGTGAAATTTAAGCTGCACTTGCTGTCTGCGGTCTTTCCGGTTTATCAAAGATTACAAAATAATATAAGGAATGTACGCATCTAATCGAAACATTCCAATGTTTGTAAGTTCTGCTCATGTTTACATAAACGAGATGGTTCCATCTATGTGGTTATAAGTCGGTGATATAGTGTCTAGTGTAGCGCGGGTTGTTTGAAATGGAAGGTACTTTCTGAGTTAATGAGTGTATATTGAAAGTTTTTAATTTTGCGCATCGTTATTTTCGCCGAATTTTACGTTAAAAACAATGAGTTATATGGATGTAGCAAAAGTACGCAACAGACCCATTGCATCTAGTGGAGGTATAGGAGAGGACGAGGCGAGGGTAGGGGTGGGGTGGGTGTTGGTGAAGGACATGAAGGAATAAGGACTAAGGAGCAGGGCTGCCGTTTTGCGTATAATCAATGCTATTTTTCAATTCACCGATGATTCCACCGGCTGAGAAAAGATTACACAGTTCAGTTCAGTGCATCACTGTGATGAACTAAAATACTCGCATCTGTAATCTTTTCTCAACCGGTGGAGTCGTCGATGACTTTAAAAAACTTGCGGATGTTTTAATTAAGTAACGGAGTTTCCACCGATTAAGGAAAGATAACAGATCAGAGTATTTTCGTGCATTACAGTCATACACTGAACTGAACTGTGTAATCTTTTCTCAACCGGTGGAATCATCGGTGAATAGAAAAATAGCATTGATTATACGCAAAACGGCAGCCCTGCTAAGGAGCCCGTGCTCATAAGACTAACTGGCCCAGTCCCAGCTAATCGCGCGAATAGGTATCACATGAAGAATTTACTATCCGATAGATTCCCCGCAACTCTCAATCCTCATAGCACAGTGGCCAAACCATAACCTTTTATGAGGCGAGCAAAGCATGCGCCAAGCGCCTTGCACCAACTCGCGTTTGGATGTCACAATGGTCGCCACCACACGATCGCAAAGGTATAGAATAAATCTGTTTAATAGCCCCCTCGGCGTCATTTCCAGCCCCCCCCCCCCCCCATTTCCTCTTCACCTCCCCTCTGCTCCTTTTAGGGGGTCATTTAAAATGATAATTTTTTAAAACGAATTAAAGTGGAATCGAGACCCGTAGAGGCTCACAAGTCAGAGTGAGACAGACACACACTCACACATTCTCTCAACTTCTTTCATATTTTAATCCGTGTCAGAAACTTTGAAATTAAACACGCTCAACGATTAAAGAACTATACTCACTGTAATAAATTACTTGCGTGTTTACTTTCTCTTCAAAAAGCCTAGAAATGTTTTAAAAAGAACATCCAAAGATAGTCCGTCTGTTTGCACCGTGTCTGTCTACCTTTTCCTCCACTCCATCCCTCCCTCTCTTCCTTCTTTCTCGCTGTTACACCCATACTTTAGTCGCTCTTAGATGAGATTACTCGGAGAGAAATAGAAAATAAACAAATCTGTGGGGCAAAGAGTCGAGTCAAGAACTGATAAGGTGAAAGCAGTGATAATTGTTAATGGCCAGCATTAAGATTTGGGGTTAGTTAGAATGTCATGGGGGACAATCGTAAACTGAGAACAAACGGCTACCTGTAATTAGTCAGGTACGCGTTCCATTCGATCCAAGTAGACACGTCTCAGAATTACACGGGAGGAACATATATTCTCGAATTAGCTTGAGCGTATAGCCAACAGTTTTAATTTATCTAGGAGAGCCTTTATTTTCACCACTGGCAAGCTCGTGCAGTATGGCAGCAAAATATTTTTTTCCATCGAAACCTATGTAAAATAATCGATTCTTAATTAGGCAATCTGCCTTTCCTACAATCGATTTTTTACATAGCTTTGAATGGCAAAAAAACATTTTCGCCAAATTGCATTATAGACTATGAACACCTCTGATTTTTCCGTCATTGCGCGCTTTCTCCTTCACTTTACAAAAGGGGGCAATGCTTATCGATATGGTACTTTTCGAGTAGATATATATATGAGGGGAGCGTCCCCTTCATATATACCTACTTTTTCGATCTCATCACATTTAAATTTTTACTCGTTTTACCCATAATATAATTATTAAAACTTATTTTACTTAACTTTTAACATACTGTGTACATCTCAAATTTTACGAATTTATTTCGGAGTTCATTATAAATTCAATTACTTTACTTTATTAACAATAGTTAAGTCTGGCACTATTATCGAAAACTAATCAAACCGATGATAAACATGCCTTTTACTAGGTTTTTCCTTGTACTTATGTGGGTTGATCAACCGATCATGGGGCCGATCTTTTACTTTATCGATCGTTAAGAATGTCTATGAATGATGCTATTGGTCCAAAATTGTACAACTTAGTTGTTGCTATGGTAACCATCGTTAAAGTGTCCGTTACTCAAAGGTTATATTCATTGAATGGCTTTAAAAAACGTACACTTTAACGATGGTTACCATAGCAACAGCCAAATTTTATAATTGTTGACCAATAGCATCACTCACAGACAGTCTTATCGATTGCTTTATCGATTAAGTAAATGATCGGCCCCCTGGATTGACGGATCAATCCAATTTATGTCTTTCTCACAATCATTTACATAACGAAGGAAAGATAATGAAGCGGGGTGTGGACAAGGCTGCCGTTTTGCGTATAATCAATGCTATTTTTCTATTCACCGATGATTCCACCGGTTGAGAAAAGATTACACAGTTCAGTTCTGTGTATGACTGTAATGCACGAAAATACTCTGATCTGTAATCTTTCCTTAATCGGTGGAGACTCCGTTGATTAATTAAAACATCCGCAAGTTTTTTAAAGTCATCAACAACTCCACCGGTTGAGAAAAGATTACAGATGCGAGTATTTTAGTTTATTACAGTCATGCAATGAACTCAACTGTGTAATCTTTTTTCAACCGGTGGAATCATCGGTGGATTGGTAAAATAGCATTGATTATACGCAAAACGGCAGCCCTGGGTGTGGACAACAATATTTTAGTCAAATCCCTATGAGCTTCTGAGAGTGAGAGAGATGGATGAAAATTATGTTGACTGCTGCTGCATTTTTGATGCATGCATCGTTGTCTAACGATCAACCACCGTGACCTTACATGAAAATCGCCTATATATAGCATTTCGGGGGATTGAGGAATTGAAAGAAAGCAAAGAAGAAATTATTAAAGGCAATACACCTGGTTCGGAGCAGGTTGTGTCGCTTATGATTTCGAGAAATAATGCGTTAAATACTATTCACCTGAACTCATTTTATCATTCTAATGGAGATTATACTTCTTTAAGACGCAAATTCGTATCAGCACGACAGTTGTTACAAACGTTTGAATGGGTCTGTTGCAAACTTTTGCTACAACGATTGAGAGTGTATAATCTATTGTAAAATCGCCTGAAAAGTCCATTGGTGGCATCAGAAAGTCATAAAATGCAGTAATAAACTCACAAGAGGCGTTTAATTAAGTCCAAGATGGCGGTAAAATATCGAGCAATCTGTATGTATCCACCTTTAACATCCAAGGATTGCCAACGTTGACAACCTCGCAGCTTCAGAGGTTATGTGTTTATTTACGTTGTGATTGGGTGTGATCGATATTGTGAGGTTGGCTATCCTTGGATGTTCGTGGTGCATGCATACAGGTTGCTCAATATTTTACCGCCATCTTGGATTTCATTAAACGTCTCTTGTGAGTTTATTACTGCATTTTATGACTCTCTGATGCCACCAATGGACTTTTCACGCGATTTTACATGAGATTGAACATCCTTTGGCGCTGTAGCAAAAGTTTGCAACAGACCCATTGTTTGTCGACGCAGTGAATTTTCCTCAGAAGACTAGAGATAGACTATGTCTAACTAACCGATACGTTTGATGACAGTGTTTTACAATCAACTTATAGTTTCATTTGATTGCTAAGAATAAGCACTGTTTCATTCTGGTTTTAGTGTTGTTTTTTATTCAGCATCTATTGTTAGGCTATTGTTTAGTTATTAGGTTCTTTCGACTAATTTATAGCTAACTCATCAAGTCATAATTTAGCGGTGACAACGATATTACGAGCGTTATTCCGGTGCTTTGCTTGGTTTTTAGCAAATTGCTAACAACATTTCTGAGTCAATGAAAAGAACAATATCATTTTGTAGATTAGAAAAACCAGTCGGAAGTCAAGTCAGTAGACAAGTTTGTCGGCAAATGAGCGACGACACAAAAACTGAAATGATAAAACTTGTACGCAGCTTTAACAAAGATAACATAATGCCTCGCGTAGTGTAAATCTCCTATTGATGCGGTATTCGCATATAAATGACACGTGAAAAAACAGGTGTGCTCTAACGAATAAATACTGATCACAACATAATGCTAATTTCTCAGCATGAGCACAGTGAATTTTTTTTTTTTTTTTTTTTTTTTTTTTTTTTTAATGCCTTTCTTCCGCGGTGAATGCTCAGTTTTGACATGATTGTTTGATTTGGAATTTTTGAATCGATACAAACAGGTCTAACTTATCGAAGTAAATACATCGAGCTTTGCAATGATTGTTTTGTTTGGGATCGATAAGAAAATGTGGAACTTATCGAAGCAATAGATCGAGTTTTACCGCGTGACATTATAAATTCATTCATTGTCATTATTGAGCTGTGACATAAATTGACAATTCACGATTCACGGAGTGGCGAGTGAATCTGAGTTTAATGATCTGTAAAGTCATGAGTGAAGGATTGCGGTTATTAACAGGATTTATCCTTGAAACTGAACGAAATTTTTGATTATATCGAGTTAACTTTCGCTCTGAATTCATTAGACCGCAGTTTTGCAAGACATGCTCGCCGCACATTCTGTATCGTATACAAATGCGGATCCAGCAATCTGGCAACTGTGTATTATTCCCATTTGAATGCATGTGAAACAGTCGATTAGTAAAAGGGCACAGTCCCCTTAAGAATCGATTGTTTCTCATACAATCAAATGAGAATGCATGGTTGCCAAATTGCTGGATCCGCCCATGATCGTATACATATCTTTCCTGAATATAATAGAGGGTTTTAGTAATGGCGACTGTCGGTGATGAGCGTTCCAAACAAAGCCAGCTTGTCTCTCTCGCTCTCACGTGACCCCTATGTACTGCCATCTCACTCTAATTTCAAAATCGTATATAGAGACTATTTTGTGAAATTTTATGGGCAGAATGAATTTCTCGAGGCATTTTAATGCGATTTTGATAATAATATGTCGTTAAAACAAGGCCCTGTATACGAATTTCGATACTAGAAAGAGATGGATATATGGGGGTCACGGGAGAGTGAGTGAGTAGTTTGGAACGCTACGCGGGTTATCCAACGATTGCAACCGATGAGCGCATTGTTGTGGTTGTTGGCTCACCGTTGACTTTGCACTAAAACCGTCTATATAGGATTATGATTCAGTTTTTTGGTAAAACAGGCACCGATACCCTCACTATCCAGTATCCACTCTGTTTATTTATTTACCCATATTTATTTTATATATGCCCAGGTTTTTTTTTTATGCGCTTTGCGACACTTTGCATACCGCATTATCGTCCTTGAAACTTTCAACTATTTTTTTTTTTTTTTTTTGTATTTTTGTGATTATATTGGCACTGAAATGGCACACCACAGCTTTTCTTCTGAACTTAAATTATCATTGATTCCAAGTTTGAAATTCAGAATCCTGTTTTTAAGCTCAATTTGCTTCTCAAGCTTGAAGGCTCATCAGTTTTTATTTTCTATGGTTGTAAAGTGGATAAATTTAAAACTGTCGAACCTTGATTAGAGGAAAGCAAAAAAAAAAAAGCTTCTTGTTTGCAATCTAACATTTTGCATCTCAAAGAAGTTCTATATTCCTTCATCTTTTTGTTTTATTTTTTATTTCTTATTTTACATTTTTCATGATCCTCTTGAACGTCTTTCGATTGCAATCAGCTAAACTTTTTTTCTTCTTCCCCCTCCCCCATACTTTTTGTTCTGTAGATTTTAGTTTTTTCTCATAGATTAGTGGATCTGCTAAGCATGGCGAGTACAGGTAATCGATATGAAATCACGTTAAAACCATTGGAAATGTTCCAGACAAATAAAAAAAAAAAACTGCAGCACGAAAAATGGAATATTATTGTCAATTTTTTTTTTTATTTTCGATTGGTCCATTTTTCCTCTGTGTGTCTTATCATAGATTAGTCGATCTGCTAAGCATGGCGAGTACAGGTAATCGATATGAAAACACCTTAAAACCATTGAAAATATTCCAGACAAATACAAAAAAACTGCAGCACGATAAATGGAATATTATCGTCAATTTTTTTTTATTTTCGATTGGTCCATTTTTCCTCTGTGTGTCTTATCATAGATTAGTGGATCTGCTAAGCATGGCGAGTATAGGTTATCGATATGAAATCACCTTAAAACCATTGGAAATGTTCCAGACAAATACAAAAAAACTGCAGCACGAGAAATGGAATACTATTGTCAATTTTTTTTTATTTTCGATTGGTCCATTTTTCCTCTGTGTGTCTTATCATAGATTAGTCGATCTGCTAAGCATGGCGAGTACAGGTAATCGATATGAAAACACCTTAAAACCATTGAAAATATTCCAGACAAATACAAAAAAACTGCAGCACGAGAAATGGAATATTAATGTCAATTTTTTTTTCGACTGGTCGATTTTTCCTGTATGTGTCGTAGTTTTCACAAATCTGCTTCGAATTCACCGAATGTCCTACTCAATTTTTTTGAAGTGGTCTTGATGTTTTTCTGATGAAGTCGATGGAATCACTGTACAGTGTACGCCCTATCACAAAGTTCTGTGGAAAAAAAAACTGAAAATCTGTAGCAGAAGACTACTCATAACGGTTGATCTTAATATTTTCTTTCGTTTATTCTGCCTGCACGTCCCTTTAATTTTCCGAGTGATTATCGTCCTGATTTTTCAAGTACGTGCAAATTTAATCGCAAGATTTTTGTCAGAAACCAATTACTCTACTGAAAATATCGCGTGTTTGCTATGGAATCACCTCTAATCCGACGAAAAAGTTGTCTGACAAGGTCAAAAATGAGCGAGAACCGGACGATAAGAGTCGACCGTTGCGTTGCGGCTTTTGTTACGCCAGCGCAAAAAGCAGAGTAAAACTGTCGGTCCTTGTTACGAAACTGTTCCCGTTACGTTACGTCGCATTGCGTCGTCCGACATAGACATTAGACACAGACAGAGCGAGTTCACCGAAAGGTCATAAAACAGTAGTTTTACTGTTTGAATTGATGAAAGTTGGCGGATTGATGGCACTCGGGCTGTGTCTGGATAAAGAACCGGTGTAAATACGATACAGGTGATTGTTGTTCGGTGGAGACTTTACCTTGTTAGTTGCAGTTGTTCATATATCACATCGTTACTTCGTTCGCATCTACGTCTCTGCGTCGTAGTTGCCAAGTGGTGCAGAAAGATCTCAAACCAATTATAACTAAACCAATTTATAAAATGGGAGGATTTTTTCCTGGTCCATCCGACAAGCATGCCTCTGGTCCTCCGTTCTCCGAGGGTCATCAGCCACCGCATCGCGCGCGCGCCACGCCACCGGTTTATCTCCACACCACCTGCCTGCATGCCTCTACCCACCCCTTTGTTGAATCCGTTTTCTTGCTTGTCAATGTGATTTTATACGTCGTCGATTTGGATAAGACAGGGCTGCCGTTTTGCGTGTAATCAATGCTATTTTTCGATTCATCGATGATTCCACCGGTTGAGAAAAGATTACACAGTTCAGTTCAGTGCATGACTGTAATAAACTAAAATACTCGCATCTGTAATCTTTTCTCAACCGGTGAAGTCGTCGATGACTTTAAAAAAACTTGCGGATATTCTAATTAATCAACGGAGTCTCCACGATTAATGAAGATTACAGATGACGAGTATTTTCGTGTATTACAGTCATATGCACTGAACTGACTGTGTAATCTTCTCTCAACCGGTGGAATCATCGGTGAATAGAAAAATATCATTGGTTATACGCAAAACGGCAGCCCTGGGATAAGAGGTCATCTGTGCTGCGATGAGGTGCACTGGCGCAACCAGGATATCTCCCATCTCTCTCATTTCCCATTTGAATGTATGAGTAGGAAAAGGACAGAAGGAGGGGGTTTTATCCCTTTCTCCATCCTTGTCTAACATACGTTTCTTAATGGAGAAAAGAGAGAGGTGAAGAAACTCTCGGTGCGCTACTGATGAGGTGGATTCGGAGAGGGACTAACGATCTATGAAATGGACACACTGGCGCAACCAGGATATCTTCCATCTCTCTCATTTCCCATTTTGAAAGTATGAGTAGGAAAAAGACAGAAGGAGGTGGTTTTATTCCCTTGTCCATCCTTGTCTAACATACGTTTCTTAATGGAGAAAAGAGAGAGATGAAGAATCTCTCGGTGCGCTACTGAATGGACGGATCACAAAAGGCTGCTCATTGAAAGCAACTATGGAAGAGATCTCGGCACGGAATAACGCAATTAGAATGAAAAAGAAACTCTCGTAAGAGCCAATGGAAACGTTTGTTTGATCTCTTTCGCTGTCTATTAACCCATGTATGGTCATTGGGTCGTTAATGACCCTCTTTTAGTGTTTTCTTTCAAACAAATTTCAATGAATCCAGACCAATTCTGCTCGAAAAACATATTATGAGATTTTTCTGCTCGTATTATTTTGCTGGACCTAAAAATTTCACGTTTTTCATTTATTTAGTTTTTTTCATTCTATGATTTTTTTTTTTTATTATTTTTTTATTTATTTATTTTTTTTTTAAAGGAAAACACTTAAAAATGTCAAGTACTTCAGGGAATTGATGCTTTAAAATAGCGGACATAAATCTGTCTTTACCTTTTGCATTACTTCGCATGGGGATAATTTGATTCATCTCAATATGGCGGACCTAATATTAATGCAATAATACTTCACAATGAACCGAAGTTTCCATTCTGATTGCAGTATTTTGTAATTTCGGGCTATCATTCCACGTTTCCTTTTTGTTTGCCCCTTACATGTATTTCAACTTCTAATTCAAATTGTAAGGAATTCAACTTAAATTTGGTTCGAACGAAGAATATGAGTGTTCAAAAGTGTTTATCAGGACATAGAAATCTCAAACGGCTTTTCTTTTGGAACATTTTCTGTTTTGAAGATGCTTACAACCCTGTAACTGTGGTAAAATTGGTCTACTAAAACGCGGGAAAATTTTTAAAAATCTTTGAAACACGAAAAACGACAACACTGCGTATTTTTTTTTTATTTTTTTCGAAAAAAAAAAAAAAAAAACAGTACCGTCGGAACGAAAACCTGCATGGGGCACGTATTTATCTCGCAGACTGCTCAGTATTTGCGCTTCGATGACCGACGCACAAAAAATCAAGACTCATAATTTTTTGGACTTTGTTATCTTAACGAAAGTCAATATTGTGAACACTGAATGAGAAGATAGCCCGTAAATGTTGGGGAAATATTAACTCAAAGAATTAAATAATCAGACATGCTTTTATATAAATCAATTCAAACACTTTCGCTGTAGCAAAAAAAACTTTCAAGGATTATCATGTTCGGAAAGTTCTTTGTTTTCAACCCACTGTGCGACGAGACGATTACGGAAATGAGTAACGGATGAAGGGCGGAAGGAGTCGAGACCATTTTTCGTGGAGAGCGGAACCGCGAGTCGCGACTTGGAAAACCGATATTCAAAACAATTTACAATATATTCGTGCGCTTGACACAATGACCAATGGCCAATAGGTCAGTCAATCTTGTTTGTTTTTAATTGAATCTGCTTTCATCCTTGCTTGCTTTACGTTCCGAATCGCTTGTAAATGCAGTTTGACTTCGCACAGAGAAGATGAAAGCAAAAAAAAATGAGTCAAGGACATCGGACCATTCGGACGGCTTTATGCTGAAAGGAACCGACTTTTTGGTTTGTGCAGAACGGAACTAAATGTTTTCGGTTTCATACAGAGTTTGTCAAATGTGGATGGTAATCGATTACACGATTATCGAGTTATCGTAATCGTCGGTTTTTCGAAGGGTGATTTTCTGGTAATCATAGGGCTAATTTTTTGCAAGCCACCTGTCACATTAGTGGAGAAGAATGGGGCTCTTGCAAACTTTTGCTATAAGCAAATAAATAGTCCGATCTTATGTAAAGACCAGCAAAAATCACGAAAATCACACTAAGAAAACCTAAAATTCTGTAATAAACTCACATAACTGCTATAACGGCAAGATGGTAATGGCGGTTCGACGCAGGTATCATGGGAGATTCCTGTCTATAATGTCACTTTCTCTACGGAAACACAGAGATGGGTCTCAATTTAGATAGGAATCTCCCATGATACCTGCGTCTCTCCGCCATTGAGCCCCGATTCTGAGCGAGAATTTCGTGATTTTTCAGTGTGCTCATCGTCATTTTTACAGGTTTTTATGGAAGAATCAACTCTCCAATCCCCTATAGCAAAAGTTTTCAATAACCCTATTGGCTCTAATCGAAAAATCCCCAAAGTTTACTATTTATCAGTGAATAATACATTTAATTACCACCCGAAGGTTTGACGATTACCGATCACCCAGTAATCATGTAATCGATTTACACTCCGATTTGCTTAAATCTGGTTTCATATATAAATGGTTTCCCTCTGCACAAACTGACAGCAATTTGGTTCTCTTTTGCGTATAACCTTCAATTTTATCTGATTGTGAGTTTTCTGATGATTTCCCTAGGCACAAAAATGTTATTCCTCTAATCGTTCGTAAAAGTCACGTGCAAGTTGTGAATTCTCGTATTCAAACGTGGCTCGTGAAATTTGGCAACCTTGCGTTTTGCTATTTAAACCAATGCAAAATTATTAATTACTTGGGGTGCGATGAACCTCTTCTGAAGATCGACTATCTTACGAAGGTTCATATGCGGAGAGGAAGTTTATCTTAATATTTGTTTGTGATGGGCCAGCCACGAACCCTTAATGGTTATGGGTAGTGGTAGTATAGCCATAGGGGCGGCTCGTGTGATTTAAGGTCGTATTTGAGAGTGATTTTGCTCACCCACACGGAAAAAAAAGATTGGTGAAAATAACCATACGGATACCTGATTTTGGCACCTGCTAAATGTTATGGTAAACTTGACCAGAAGTATGGTACACTTACCGATACTTTGAGTAAATTCGACATGCAATCAGGTAACATCACCTAGTACCTAGTCAAAATATAGTATACCTCTGGTTAACATTACTATAACATCTAGCAGGTGCCAAAATCAGGTATCCGTATGGTTATTTACACCGTTGTCTTTTTTCCGTGCATTTTCTCGATATTTTTCATGAGTTCAAGTAGTCAATGTGCAACGTTGTCAATTCGCACGCCTCGCCTCTGCGCCCGCCGCGGCTTAAAATCGTGAGGGTTTAGCACTTTCTTCGAAACGAAGCATCTCAAGCGTGAATTAATTCACGCTTGAATCAGTCCATTAGTCAGTAAAAAAAAAAAACAAAAAAAAACTGAGCTTTTTCGAACCGAACAAGCTCAGTTTTTTTTTTGTTGCAGTGAACCACTGCCTGTAACGACAAAAATCAGGCTGGTTTTGATTTTCTTCTTCTTTAAACTAAGTGTCTGTGGGGTGGGGGGGGGGGGGGTTCAGTTCATGAGAATGAAATATAAACCCAACTATTTTACGTACCAAAAACCGTCGTTTCTAATCATTCGTACCCATTTTGCGACGTGCGGCTCCATAGTAGTGAGGCCTCACCTTGAACACCAGAGTCTTGGGTCTAGATGGAATACCGAGAATCAATGAATTTTTCTCTTTTCGCTCGCCATGCAAAATCGAAATCTTCAACTCCATGCGTTGCGCTTATTATTTTTAACTCGCGACAATTCGGAGTACATTCTCAAGGTCTAATTTCTGATTTTCAATCCCGCGTTGATTTAAAACTTCTTTTATTCTTTGATTTTTTTTTCTCTTTTTTTGTATGGTTCCTTTAAATTCTGTCCGAGAATTTTCCTCGATCATGCGCGAACTGGTGTAGAAAGCAGTTCTCTCTCTCTCTCTCTCTCTCTCTCTCTCTCTCTCTCTCTCTCTCTCTCTCTCTCCTCTCTTTTCTCTCTCCCCTTTTCTCCTATTTTCTCTTCTTTCTCTCTCGATGGCCGTGTTGTATTCCGCCAGGCAGTAATAAGTTCCGATGAACTCTCAAATAAGTTCGCTATGTGGGGGCTTTGCAAGTCTCCTGAATATAACCAACTCATCATGTATGTATTGTACTCGCCCACCGAACTGAGTAAATCTGTAATCAAATTACAAATATATAATCAAATAATAAATGCTGATACATCGGGGGGGGGGGGGGTGTTTTGGCAGTCTTGCTGATTTGAATGAAAAAGCATGTTTTACGCGAAACATATGCGTTGTAAAAGTGACGATCTTTGAAACGCGCATAAAAAAAAACAAAAACATCAAAAAATATGACTTGTCAAATATTTTCAAAACCCAAACACATCAGCTGCTATTTTTTAAGTAATATTACGGTGCTTCTAGAGATTAGAGCCCAAGGTCAAGCCATCGGTTCAAGTTTTCTGTAGCGGCTGCCGTTTCTTCTCCAAGGTTCACTCTTAAATCTCAAAAACGTGTTTAAATACTATCAAAACTAAATTCACGACTAAAACCATTAAACTCGAAATATTTTCGATTTAGTTACATTGTTTACATCGTGCAATTTGGCAAGTATGATGTTTGCCATTTAAACTAATACGAATAATGTATCGATTTCTTGGGGGTTCAGTGAACCTTCTGGAGATCGATCATTTTCTATAGGTTAAAATGGAGATAATCCGCTATTACCACATTGCGCACGAGGTACCACAATTGTTCGCAATACAATACAATAAATCTAAAATTTGGCATGGCGTATCGAATCAGTGAATCAGCAGTATACCTTTCAGTTTTCAATGTTATTACCTGCAGTTCATTTTAGCCATTATAGGCTTCATTTTCCTTATAATTTCTGCTTAAAATACAACGAGTTTTCAATCATTTGAGAAATTTTCACTTAGAACTTTCATCAGTGGAGTTCTTCAATATTCCAGTCCCCTCATAACGTGCCGAAGTGCAAAGTAATAAAAATTTATGACGTCTACAGCGCTTACGGCCCTCATTACTTGTCCCAGCGTAGCCGATTTTTCTAGAAATTTTGAAATTTCGCGCCCTTCTCAACAGGAAACATAATATGATTATCGAAAGGCAGAGAAAATTGGCAAAGCCGTCTCAGTTTCGAAAGTCTAATTTAATTAACAGAGTTTTATTTACGGATAGGAACAGCAGAAGCCCATCATTTTTGCACCCCGCCTCTAATGAGCAAATAGGAAATAGTTTGTCGTCTTGGCACTCGTTGTCTATGTACACCGATTGTGTTGTATCCTGAAAAAAAAAAAAAAAAAAAAAAAAAAAAAAAAAAAAAAAAAAAATCTGGTTTGAAATCTTGAATTATCTCTGCGACTTAAGACTTGGTGCCACTCAGTGGGTCGATGCATGAAATTTCCCGGACATCTTTTTACGAATAAAGATGAAGATTGCGTGAACAATATACAGGGAGATAACTTCAAAAATTGTAAAATCATCCATTTAAGAACTAAAAATGAGTCAAATAACTTAGTTTTCACGAGAAATTGTCTACCTTAAATTGGTTTTAAAGTAAAGAAACAAAACTTTATTCATGTTCGGAAAAAGCCGTGTCTACATCAACCGTGTGTCGAGTCGCGAACAAAGACGCTCTTACAGGTTTTGGGAAATTGCCAACTTATGAGTCGTTAAAGTTGACACGATGTGGAATTTTACGCGTACTTATAATCCTTTAACTAGAAATCACACTTTAAAACTAGAAATTTAGTGACACTTCTTAAATCGACCAATTCTAGTTTTAAAGATCATAATATCCGGCAAAAGGTATGCAAAAATGTACTAACCAAAAATATATTTATAAATTCATTGCTCTGTAACCATTCAAACGTCCAAATTCACTTGAAAATTTTAAGTATTTAGAAATCTTTCAAACTTGCCGATACAAAAACCCAAAGCTGCTGCTTTGTGTACATTTATAATGAGGTTTTTTTTCTCAATAATGATTCCACCGATTGAATAAAATAAGACTCTGTTTAGTTTATAATTAATGACAGTAATGCACTAAAATACTGGTACCATGTAATATTTTCTCAATCAGTGGAATCATCGTTAATTTATCAAAATAACGACTATTTTTTTAAATTCAGTGACGACTCCACCAGTTGAGAAAAGATTACTGCAGATCAAAGTATTATTTACAGTCATGAACTGAACTGTACAATATTTTGGTCAACCGGTGGAATCATCGGTCTTTAAAGATGTCTATAAATTAACACAAAGTAGCAGCTCTGTGGAAAAAACCAATTTTCAAACTGAGGAAAGATGTTAGAAAGTAGTTTTTTTTCCTGAGACATTGAGGCAAGCAAGATCGAGGGCGTGGTTTTGTAAAAATTCAAAATTTTTGGAAGGTACGCCCAAACGCACTTCCTACATTTCAACTATGAATTTCATCGTCCAGTTTTTCCTTCTGCTGAGTTCAATATACCAAGAAAAAGAAAAACGTGTTGTTACATTTACATATCATGCTGTTGTGCCATTTTTGCAGTGTCATCAAATATACGCGGTTTCGACCGTATGTTCCTGATTTGAATTAATGAAAAAACTGTAAGGTAGATGTCCCAATTACCGCCCCTGTCCCAATTACCGCCCCCCTTTTCATTTATTCTTTAATATAAGCCTACTTTAGCCGACAAATTTAAGCGTATATGGGATAAGTGTTTTTCATAGGTTGACTGAACTGGTGAAAAAAGTTTGAAGTTGATATTTAGCAGCGTTGTGCCCTTAAAAAATCATAGAAGTTGACACAGGACACCTGCCCCTGTATTACCTGTTTTTGCCGATTTCTCTCAGCAGTTACTTATTAAAAATCTGTTCTCTTTACTTTCTGCTTTTTAAATTATTATAATGTCATTATTTCCTGACAATAAACATGATGATTTGAATGAAAAGCCAGCGCAAATATGTATGGCTATAATTAGGGCACCTGATATGACAATAATTGGGACAAAGCCACTTTTGGTGTGGCGGTAATTGGGACATGGGTCATTTTTTCGAGTTTTATTAATAATTTTTTTTCCTGATTGATTACGCCAACTTTATATTTTTTTCATAAAAATAGATAGTATTTGAGAGGCCCTAGTGAAAACCGATCATAGATTTGATAAAAATTAACATTTTTACAGGCATTTTACGGCAATTTTTTCTTAAGGGGGGCGGTAATTGGGACATCTACCTTACTTACATTTTTTCAACCCGTAATCTGGCAATACCGGCTGTTTCATATCCCAAGTTTAGTGACACATCGATCAGGGGCCAAATTTTGTTTGGCCCCGGCATAGAGCTTCGTCCGTATCAGCATCGATGCCTCGAAAGACTCGAAACAGCACCATCGACCAATCAGATGCGAGGATTCGCCACTTTCACGCAGTTAATTGGAGGAATGTCAGTGCCAAACAAACTTGGGCCTCAGTCCAGTATATTATATACTCCGTGTTCGTGACGTAACCCATGTGACCAATCGACAGCTTCGTGCCCAGTTTGCTCTCTCGATTAACCTTTGAGGTGAATAATGAGTATGGGGCTATTGCACACTTTTGCTGTAAGCGATTTAATAGTCGATTAAGGCGTAAAAACCTCAAAAAATAACGATGGCAGCACTAAAAACTTCCAAAATCCACTCCTAAACTCAATAAACGCAGTTATTTGCGCGAGCGTAATGGTGGCCGAAGGCACTAACAATGGGAGATTCCTATCTTAATTTCGTCACTCTTTCTATGCTGACAAGGATGATTCACAGAGTAATTAGTCATCAGAGTGATGATCCACATCCGATGAATGGTACCGCAACACCAAGTGACACCGGTGTCAAATGAAAGTAGTTTCTTATTGGTCACTTCTTGATGGAGTTTCAGAATTGTTAGATGGGAATCTCCCATTGTTAGTGCCTTCGGCCACCATTACGCTCCCGCAAATAACTGCATTTATTGAGTTTAGGAGTGGATTTTGGAAGTTTTTAGTGCTGCCATCGTTATTTTTTGAGGTTTTTACGCCATAATCGACTATTAAATCGCTTATAGCAAAAGTGTGCAATAGCCCCATTCTGCGCTTTGGGCCCATCCAATATCCATGCATCTATCATCAAAATCGCTACCGTTCGATTCAAGTCGAATTACCAACGAGAAGTAAATGATTAGGAAGAGCAATAAATGTAGATTCTCTTCTGTCGCATCCTTTGAGAATAATGTCTCGGCGAAAATCCGACAGTTATGTAAGTGCATAGTTTAAATGGCAAATTAACGGAACTACACGATTTGATGCTTGAATCGATTTGAGATATGCTGCTTTCTCTACTTCGAAGCTTTATATATATATTTTTTTTTTTTTGACGCAATATATATAGTAGGATTTTTCGATCTAACAGTACCGATACTTTCTAATGCTTTCTATGTGATCCCAACCAGTGGCGTAGCGTGCAATTTGGCAACAATGTACTGTCTGCATTTAAACCCATGTGAAAGGTCGAATTCGAAAGTGTTCACCGAACACCCAACAGTTCGATCTTTTTCATGGGTTTAAATGGACAAACTGCAACGTTGCCAACTTGCATGCTTCGCCACTGATTTCAACGCGATTTTACGTGTGGACTGATCTTTCATTACCGCTAGCTGCAACAAAATCTTGCAACTGACCGATTCTTCAAGCAAGAAGCGACGAGTGGATGGTTACATACTTGCGGATCCAGGATATTGTCCCTCTCTCTCTCTCTCTCTCTCTCTCTCTCTCTCTCTCTCTCTCTCTCTCTCCCTCTCCCTCTCTCTCTCGCTCTCTCCTCTCTCTCTCTCTCCTCTCTCTCTCTCTCTCTCTCTCTCTCTCCTCTCTCTCTCTCTCTCTCTCTCTCTCTCTCTCTCTCTCTCTCTCTCTCTCTCTCTCTCTCTCTCTCTCTCTCTCTCTCCGGCCCTTTGAAGACACGTATTAGCAAATGATAGAAAAGGGGACACACATCACGTGACTGTCCCTATTCTGTCCTTCTCTAACACACGTTTTAATGGAAGAAGAGAGCAGTTGCGGCTCGTGCAATTTGGCAACCATGCTAATTTTCCATTTAAACTTATGCAAAAGTATCGATATCTTGGGGGTGCAATTGCACCTCCTGAAGATCGATTGTTTTACATAGAGTTAAATGGAGAGAATCCGTTGTTGCCAGATTGCGCACGCGCAGCCACTGGATGAGAGAGAAGGATAGATTCCTGGATCCGTTAGTAGATGGTGATAGTGGATGGATGGATGGTCTAGAGACGGACGAGAATATCCTTAACATTAACCTTGTACCTTGAGGCTGCTCTACGATCCTCCGTTGTAGGTAAGCGAGTCCGCGAGTCCGCGAGTCCGCGAGTGCTCGTGCCCATACTGCTATACTACCACTACCCAACCCACCCAATATACTTACTTCCGAACTGTCTCGCTCGGAGTTGGCGCGGCAGCGGATGCATCGTCTGCATCGGAAACAAGTTCCGGTGACTGGTGAGCTCTCTAAGTTGTCTCGATCTCGATATTTATCCTTCCTTTCTTCGGTATTGTATGAACAGACCGAACAACGTTGACATCTCTTTCTTTCTCTCTTTCTCTCACTCTCTTTCTCTTCGTTGACAAAAGAGTCCGCTGAAGAATGAATGAGGGACCATTAATACGCGCATTAATACCCACTTCACCTGTTAATCAGAGATGTTAGCTTGTCTCGTAATCGCGGGCGCGGCGCGGCGCGGCGGCGACCTGCGCACTTTGGTCTGAGATCGAAGAAAGGTGGGAAAAAATCCAGGGCTGCCGTTTTGCGTATAATTAATCGCATTTTCCAGTTCACCGATGATTCCACCGGTTGAGAAAAGATTACACAGTTCAGTTCAGTGTATGAATGTAATGCACGAAAATGCTCGCATCTGTAATCTTTTCTCAATCGGTGGAGTCGTCAATGACTTTAAAAAACTTGCGGATATTTTAATTAGTTAACTGAGTTTTCACGGATTGAGAAGAGATTATATACAGATCAGCGTATTTTCGTGCATTTCAGTCATACATACATTGAGTTGGACTGTGTAATCTTTTCTTAACCGGTGGAATCATCGGTGAATTGAAAAATTCGGTCAATTATACGCCAAACGGCAGCCCTGGAAAAATCAACGAGCTCTACATTTATCTAGAATGGCGGTTTAATGGGTACCCTGCGTAACCACCATGGAGGAGTTTTAGGTTAGGTTTAAGCGAGTAATTTGTCTATTTATTTTCGTGTATTTTGGTGCGGCGTGACGCACAGTGAACCGGAACAAGATTTGATTCACTATGCGCCACGCCGCACCAAAATACACGGAAACAAATGGACAAATTACTCGCTTAAACCTAACCTAAAAATCTCCCATGGTGGTTACGGAGGTTACCCATTAAACCGCCATTCTAGATAAATGTAGAGCTCGTTGGGAAAAATTCAGCGGGGGCAAAAAAAATTCAATTAAAAATACTCTTTTTCAACCTTTTATGCCAAGCTTAAATTTTTGCACTGGCATTTTTAGGTACAAGCTACTTGCTGTTTAAGTGTTCCCTGTGATTAAAGTTTGTCTTGAAAGTCTATAAGTTACAAATCGACGAGAAATGCACTTTCTGATTTTTCGCTACTTTTCAACGATATTCAGACCATAGTGCGGTGGCGTCTCGTCGACGAAATGTGTTGTCTACACAATCGATTTCACCTTTTTATTCTCGAATATCGATCTTTGCTCCACGCGTTGTTCGTCTCGTTGGCTGTTGATGGTTGTTGTTGTCGTTTCAAGTTGAAGTTTACATCCAGAGTTGCTGGAATAATGCGTGTAAGTACGCTCTCCTCTTTCCCGTTGTGATTTGTTGCTCTTCAGGCTTACAGCTCTCCGTGCTCCTGAGTCCGTGTTACTTGTCTGACTGACTAATCGTCAAAATATGCTCTCTAGAGCGCGTATTATAGCCGTGGCGCCTTGTTGGCTCACTCGGCATTAAACACTTACGTATAAAGTGTTTAGTTTTACTTTTTATTCAGTCCCTCTGCAGCGTGAACTGTTATTTTGATTATATTCTCTTTTTATTGCTGTTTTATAAATATTTTAATGTTACTTGCTTTTGAATGCGTTCTCGAAAGAATGCTTAGGTAAATACTATTTCCCGGAAATAATCCGCCTGATAATTTTTATTTTTTTTTATTTGTTTATTTTTGTATTTCATTTATTTTTTATTAATCTGTCTCAATTGACATTGTTTTCATTTACTTAGATAATTCCTAGCAATAATTTTTAACTTTTGAAAGATGCACCAAGGAATTGGCATAAGTATATTTAAAGTCTTTCCTGAGCATAGTTTCTTTTTTGCAAACCAATCATAGTCGTTCATTTCATCATTTCCCTCCACACTGAATGAAATAATTCCTGCATTCTAATCACAACACCAGAAGAACAACATTATTCGAACCGAGGAATTTGTGGTATTTTCACCAGGCAATTCTGCTGTTTTTATCAGTATTAGGTGTTAGAATATCTTTAAAAGTTCCATGAACTATGGTTAAAACGATCCGTTTTGAAGACTACGATATAGAGCCAATTACTATACGGCACCCAAAAACTCATCAATCCGTTTTTGTTTTCTTTTGTGTTTCAGGTATGACGAATCAAAGTGGCCTTAAGGTGGAGTTGGATTTATCATTCAAAAAAAGGACATGGCTTGTAAATCATTATTTTATTGTTATTATTATTAGAGCTCTGTAGAGCTGTGTGAATACCGGAATGGAGCTGTTGTAAACTTTTGCTACAGGCGTATCAATGGTTGATTATAAGGTAAAACCCTGTAAAAATGACAATAAGCGCACTAAGAAATCACGAAATCCACTCTCAAAATCATAAAATGCTGTCGAACGCGAGATCGTAATGACAAAGATTACCGCCTTTTACACTGGGTTTACCCATTACGGCGCACGGAGATCTCGGCGCACGGAAATCTCGGCGCCTGATTTTTTTTTTCAAGCGGTAAAGTTAAGTAACGTCGAGCGTAGTTAGTACTTGGATCGATTATGGGGAGACCGTTTTTTTAAGCGGTAAAGTTAAGTAACGTCGAGCGTTATAGTTAGTACTTGGATCGATTATGGGAAGACCGTTTTTTTCTCCAGTAAAATCATAATATTTTCAACTTTTCCTTCAAAATGATGATAGCTGAAAACTAAAATTCTCTTCTCATGGCAAGTCACCCCTCTATTTGGAAAGTTATAAATGCGTTCAATAGTGAAGAAAAACTGACCCGAGTGAGACAGGAGGGATTCATTTCGAAAAAGGAGGAATCGAAACAAAAGAAAAAATATGCTGCAGTGATACAGCGATTGGAAAAAATTGTGTGAAGACTTCGAAAATCTTACAACTTTAGACTTTCTTCGAGGAATCGCGCACAACTTGCAATATTATATTTTCTCCAATTTATTCGACAATGGCAGTATACAACCGCAATACCTATTTATATTCCACATATTTATCTATTTATTCATTCTTTTCAAGCACATTTTTAAATAAAATTACAAAGGGCCTTCTACACTCTTCACAAAAACTTTTTAAACACGCTTAAGAGTGTTCTTTAGGGGGGGGGGGGAGACCTTTCCCCCCTAAAAAAAAAAAAAAAAAACTCTTGGCCATTCCTTAACCTGGATAAATGTGAAGGAAAAGTTGAAAATATTATGATTGAACTGAAGAAAAAAAAATGGTCTCCTCATAATCAATCCAAGTACGAACTACGCTCGACGTTACTTAACTTTACAGCTTGAAAAAAAAATCAGGCGCCGAGATTTCCGTGCGCCGAAATCTCCCCGCGCCGAAACTTCCGGACACCCACCACCATTACAGGCTTGTGTTTGAAAGCATTTAATGAGTTTGGGAGTGGATTTCGTGATTTTTTAGTGTTTAATGCGCTTATCGTCATTTTTACAGGGTTTCACCCCTTTATATCATCTATTAATAAGCCTGTAGCAAAAGTTTGCATCAGATCCATTCTGGCATATAGCGGTACTAGAAACACTGGTACAAATACCATGATTCTGGCAATGGTATCAGAAATTCTCTGGTTTTCGTATCTATGCATTGTGGCTATTATTATGCTCTCTCTTTTTTATGTGCACTAACGGTTTTCTGCTCACTCAAAACAAAATTCAAGACGGTATAAACTTTTTTGTCTTAATTTTTTTGAAAATCCCGAGGTGGAATCACTGATGTGTTATGGTATTAGCATCCCATATTTTCTTTTTACATAACTTTAAAATAATTTTTTTATTCATCTTCCGAGCGTGTAGATTTTTCTATGCAACAGTTTTTTATATATTCTTCTTCCTGTTGCTCTGTATCTTCTGAACACAAGATATGAAGCCAGGAGACATCGATAAATGCTCCACAATTATACTTGCGGTATCAAAACGTCTGTAAAATTAAACAAACACCGAAACAAGCATTTTGTTCCTGTATCCCGTTCCATCGAGCAACTCTTGACAGTGAGGTCACGCTCATGCTCTTTGTATAATTGTCTTGATAAAAACAAGCGGTTTGATGATGACTGATGACGAATAGGTCGGAATTTCAAGTGTTTCGAGCACGGAGTTGGGTTGGCGATGGCGCGCTATCAAAAAACATCCCATTAAAAATCTTTTCTCATATCATCACACGAATTCAACTAATCCGCGTTTCTGAGAATTTTTTCGAAAGTAAATGAGTGAGTTACTAATCGTCGATAGGATAAGACAGTCTCGTGAGGCGTGAAAACGGACGAGCCCCGAATAATACGAGGTGTTGTCTTTCGTAGTTTGATGATTTAGTGACAAAGAGACACTCGATTTCTCGGTCACTCTGACGTCGGTCAAGATTCGTAGAGACTTCTGTCGCATGCATGCTGTGTGACTTTTGAAGCTTTTAATCAGACACATTCACTGTCAGGCACAATCCGTTTTAATATTATTTTACTGTTACATAAAATAAAACCCTTGATGCTTGCGTGATCTCCAGCGCAATGATGAATCTTACTCCTTTCTCCATTAAAACACACATGCCCAGTGGCGTCGCGTGCCATCTGGCAACAATGCAACAGCTCCATTTAAACTCGTTAAATATATCGAATTTTCCTTGTGCACCGTGCATCCCCTGAATTCGATATTTTACATGAGTTTAAATGGATATAATACAATGTTGCCAAACTGCACGCGACGCCACTGCACATGCCCGATGGGGATAGATAAGGAGATGATACCCCTTTTTCTAACCATTTCCAACCAGTGGCGCGCCATGGCGTAGCGTGCAATGTGGCAATGCTGTAAAGTGTCCATTTAAACCCGTGTAAAAGGTCGAATGCGAAGGTGTTCACCGAACACCAAACAGTTCGATATTTTGCATGGATTTAAATGGACGAACTACAATGTTGTCAAATTGCACGCTTCTCCACTGTTTTCAACTTATACCTGTCTTTGGAAAAATGAGGAAGATAGTCGTCGTTTCAGAAGTGTAGGCACATTTCTAGACCAATAATCCTCAGAATTTTCCAACGCTATTTCGCTTACTACGTACTAGAAATAAATCAAAATGATTTTTAAGCGTTGACTTTTCAATCAAAAACGCTTTGAGATTGAAAGGTCTAAGTTGCAGGCTAGTTTTCTCTTTTATTTGAATAAATTAATGAAAATTAAAAATTATCTAACGATTTATCGGTAAGCAGGTTATCGCCTTCACTTCTGAAACGTACTCTAAAAGAGATTCTGCCTACGTCTCTGCTGTCATCCCTCTTCTTTGAAGGCACTTTTTGACCAAACCTAGGTAAGATAGACACTGAAAATTTGCTGTCAATCCGTCTGAGTTGGTTTATATTTATACTTGATGAGTAAAAAAATCAAAATTTCATAAAATTCATAAGATTTGATTCGGCGCGGCCCTTTTTGTTTAATTTGCAAGGCTAGAAGAGGTCGTAAGAGCGCTCTGTAGCTTTCCCCTTTGTTTATCATCGCTAACCCCTTAGCTAAGCCCCCCCCCCCTCTAACCCCTAAACACCTTCCCCCTAAGCCCGAGTCACTCGTTTTTCTCCTCTACTCTATTTCACATTGATTCAGTTTTTATTCCGGATAAACGCAAATATACATAGATGAAAACACTACAGGATAAGTGATAAGGTCTATTCGGGCGCCTTCAATTCGTCGTATAGGCGATCCCAACTCCCCTGAGTACGAACAGTTAACTACCTTCCCTGTTAAAACGGAGGAGTGGTGTTCTCGTGAACTAACTTGGTCTTTGAATGAAGGGTTAAGTCGCAACGGGTCTGTTGCAAACGTTACCTCCAGCAGTGAACAATGTCAATTTCAATGTCAGATCACTCGGAATCAAATATGTGGGAGCATCGAAAATTGTCAAAGTTATACCAACCGAACTCAATCAATGCGGTTAAACAAACTCTCAAGAAAGCTATCGTTGTGCAAGTCACAATGTGCATTTCTCATTAATTTTACATGTACTATTTGTTACTCTAGTGTACTCTACGTGCAACTAATCACTTTTCGCTGCATAGAGAAAGCTGCAATCTGACGGGACTCTCCCGTTGCGACTCATTTCCAAAGATTACTTATACTCCAGATATGGCACTAGCTAAAATCTTGTTGAGCGCCTTCATTGCTAAAACACATACACTGGCCCACGGTTTGTTTACGTTTCGGCAAGCGAGAGACGTGCGGGCGGGGTGAGGCCAGTTGACTGGCCCACGACCCCCACCCCGCCCTCACGTCTCTCGCTTGCCGAAACGTAAACAAACCGTGGGCCAGTGTATGTGTTTTAGCTCGGTTTTAGAAATGAAGGCGCTCAACGAAATTTAACATTGGCAAGATAGCTAGTGCCATATCTGTAGTATAAGTAATCTTTGCTCATTTCACAATATAACTATCTTGAAAATTGAGCTTGTGTGAGTAAATTTTGGAATTTTTCGATGCACCATATGTTATTCCCGAGTGATTTTACCAATGGGGCTCTTGTAAACTTTTGCTATGAGCAAATGAATAGTCCATTCTGATGTATAAACCAGCAATTATCACGGAAATCACACTGAGAGAGTTTAAAATTCAGTAATAAACCTAAATAACTACATAAATGGCAAGATCGTAATGGCGGTTCGACGCAGATATCGTGGGTGATTCCTATCTAATATGCCACTTTCTCTTTGGAAACACAGAGGAAAGTCTCTATTTAGATAGGAATCCCCCATGATACCTGCATCGAACCGCTATTAAGCTCGATTCTGAGAGTGAATTTCGTAAAATTTTAGTGTGCTTATCGTCATTTTTACAGGTTTTTATGCAAGAATCAACTCTTCAATCCCGTGTAGCAAAAGTTCGCAAGAGCCCCATTGGATATCGTGTCCGTAAAAGTGTAGCAAGTTTTTCTATTCAAATTTGATTTTTTTTTTTTTTTTATGTGCGTCTTGTTTTCTCTCATAAACCAGGAAAATGCAGTTCAAATGTACGGTACCATAGGGAAAGGTCAGGGAAATGATATATTATCTCAACGTCTTCAGCCACCCTGATGCATACAAAATGGAATTCGTCTGGTGATGGGAGGTTGATTTTATTTTTTCCTGCAGTTTGCAGCAAATCTCTCTCCGTTCAAGTTGATCACTATGGCAGTCGCCGTATGTTAAATGAAGCTTGAGCTCGTCACTCTTGAGTCTTGTCTCAAGGTTAGGGAAGAGAGGAGTCCGAACTCTATTTAACAAGCTCAGCTCAGCGCGCCTTCTTGTCTGTTTATTTCAGACACTCCACAATTCACGCTGACGCAATATTGGTTCGTTCCTCTCCTTGAATGGAAAGAAGAAGAAAAACTTGGTATGAATTAAGATGGAATCCGCACGACTTCGTTGGAGCGAAGGTTAAACACCCCTGATGTTTACGTCACTCCAATACAAACAGCGATTCAGCGAGTCATTTATTGTTAGTCTGGAGAGTGGAGGAGGGAATGCAAATCAAGGGGGGGGGGAAGTCGATCAATCCGATACATCATTGCACGCGCTGGAATGAAACCGTAATCGCAGATGGAATAGGATTGATCAAGTTTACTTTACTCAACTTTTTAGTTAGACCTTCTGCGTCTAATACCAACTTTTAAAAATTTCTGGTTATACTGTGAGAAAAATTATATTTATAAAACGTACTTTTCTTATAGTAATTCTGATTCAATTTACAGGAATTTCGGTTTTGAAATTATTGGTCAGCATCATTTTTACGGTGATAACTGGACATTTTGATTAGTGCTCATAATGTTCTGATGAGATCGTCAAAAAATGGCCAAAAATCAGGAAGTGAATTTTTCAAGTTATCATTTATAAGCTTTCAAGGCCAATTTCAATAACAGAGAACGCTTTTAACGAGTAATTTAAATTGAGAAGTGTCACTGGAAAGTTAAAATTAAGCTTTAAAGGTCGAAAAAGATTATTTTTGATCACTTTTTTCACTGATTTTCGGCCCCTTTTTTTCCGATCTCAGAGTCTCACTCATCTCACACCATATATAGTTTAGGCTCGTATCTGCGTCCTTTCCTAACACTTAGGTTTAAATGGCAGGAGAGAGAGAGAGAGAGGAAAAATTCCGGATCCACCTCCATTTCATTTTCTCGAGGATCCGCGGCTTATTCGAATTTCTTATTTATTTCTGGCGAATAGGATTGATGGAGAGGGTAAGGGGAGGCAGGGTTCTGGGTAGGAGAGAGGAGAGGTTTATCTAATCACAGTGATTCCAATCACAAAGAAGTCCGAGTCCGTATCTAATTGGTATTCGATTTTGGTTTCGGCCATTAGAGTCTCCGCGAGTCTCGGTCGGATGGCTTGTTGAGGCCATCAGCGCAGCAAATTTAACTGGTGGGACGCTTTGGGAGCTCCAACTGAACTACGGCCATTCGTGCGTATGAGTAGATATGTTTTACCTGCGTTAGTGTGTGTGTGTGTGTGTGTTTTGGTGACGGTAAAGTACGACGCACACTGGATCAAATCATACAGGACGTATAAAAATATTTGGAATAGAGCCTCAGATAAATTTTGACTCTTAATATTCAGAATAGGGCTCTTGGAAACTTCTGCCTTGAGCAAATGTATATAGTCAAATCTGATGTTAGAATCAGCTAAAATCACGAAAATCTCATTATGAAAGTCTAAAATTCAGTATGGAACTCCAAAGCCAGGTCTAATGGCAAGATCTTTATGGAGGAGCTACGCAGGTCCCTCAGTAGCGGCCCGTGAAATTTGGCAACCATGCATTTTTCCCACTTAAACTTAGGTAAAAAATCGATTCAAGCGGAGGCTGGCAGCCTCCTCGAGTTTCGATTGTTTTCCATGTATTTAAATGGGATAAAAACACTGTTGCCAAATCGCACGAGCCGCCACTGATCATGGGAGATTCCTATTTAATTTGTCACTTTTTCTATGGAAACACAGAGCTATTATGTCTTGAACAGTGGCGTAGCGTGCAATTTGGCAACGTTGTACAGTGTTCATTTAAATCAACGTAAAATGTGGTATGCGAAGGTGTTCACCAAACACCCAATAGTTTGATCTTTATAATGGATTTAAATGGACACAATACAACGTTGCCAACTTGCATCAAGGTTATAGATTACAGAGGTATGCTCATCTGACTTCGCGCCACGAAATCAGTAGCGCGCAGTTCAAAATCCAGATCCAAGATGGCCGGAAAAAGCAGAAAACATTGTATGCTCTTTCCAGAAAACATCGGGGTCCCTCTCCAGAAAAGCAGAAAATAGCGGAAATAGCTGGTTTTCATCCACCTCTGTGTGACGATTTTGCGTCCGATTAGATAGAGTTGGGCCTCTTCTTAAGCGAGTCGTCCGTTTGAAACGTGTTGTAGGGTTCATGGCCAAGGTCCATAAACACCGTCAGTCCGGTAGCTGTGCAATAATTTCGCTCCATTCCATTTACCTAATGGTAAAAATCGTCCCATCACCTCTCGATTTGTTTCAACTCCCATTTGATTAGACGTGGGTTCCCGATTTTAGGAATGGAGGATTTGCAGCTGTACCGGACTGACCAGAATGCCGATCCTTGAAATTTCCTGCTTTTAAACGGACTGTATCAGAATGGAAATCGGTGATTGGCCAAGAAGACTCACGTGGTTGCCAAGTAAAATTAAAGTACCAAATTCATCTAATTGGTTTTTGGACAGTATTGAGCATATTGATAGCCAATTAGACAAATAATTCAAGGATTTTATTAGCCTCAAATTTCACGTAACTCGTCTCTTCAAATCACCACTTTCCATTCTTATAGGTACAGTCGATTCAAAAGTTGGGAATTTCAAGGATTGACCTCGTGGAGTATACATATATATATGTGTAACTGAGTAACTCGCAATTTTATTTTCACGTCTCCGAATTTACGATGCGATTTTTAGTTTTTTTTAGATAAGTTGCCAAAAAGTGCATTTTATGAACATTTTTGTATCGATCGTTTCATTTTTAACAACTGCTCGAAGAATAAAAATTCAATATTTTACTGTTGCATGGTTCTTCAAAGAAAAGAAAGCGTCAGCGGAACTTCGGAACGAATTGAAAGCAGACCTTGCATTTAAGCTAACAGTTTTGTTTGCATTTTTTAAATCAACATTTTTTGCAGTCAAAGTTCAAATTAATGTACGTCATGACCTTGAAGATTTTTCATTATCTGCACAAAGGTTGGGAAGTATTTGCCAACCATGAGGAAATATGTAATTATATTTCCACTGCGTTCGGGTTGTTCTCATCAAATCCCTACAACTTTCATTTATTTAAAACGTTTTTGTCCGAAATTGGGGGGGGGGGGGTTATGATGTATGCAAAAGCATTATCTCCTTCAATGGTGACTCCATCACAGGCTAAAATTGAATCAACCGCAAGCTGACTCACAGGCTGGTTGTCCTTTTGGCTCAACTATCGTAGTATGAAGCTCTGTAGACACGATCGGAATTCAAGTTAAAAGAGAAAAAACCGAAAAAACTGTACTAATTTGTTTATTTGGCAAAGTTTCTGCAAAATATTTGGCTTGAGTTTTTTTTTTTTTTTTTTTTTTTTTTTTTGGGCTGAAGAAATATGATTGATGACGCATTCGGTGCTCATCAACCAACAAAGTTCAGCGGACAGTAGACATTTATCGATACCTGGACCCAAATTGTGTACGGGCCAGACAGTCCTCACCGATTACTGACTGTTGAGAATTTAGCATTGAACCGCAATACCCTGAAACAAGTTCCCAACATTCTTCAATCAAGAGGACTGTCAGTCCCGTACAAAATTTGGGTCCAGGTGAGCACTATGCTCATCAGTTTGCGCGTACTATTTTCGGAATGGGTCTGTTGCAAACTTTTGCTACAACGATTAAGAGTGTTTAATCTAATGTAAAATCGCCTGAAAAGTCCATTGGTGGCATCAGAAAGTCATAAAATGCAGTAATAAACTCACAATAGGCGTTTAATGAAGACCAAGATGGCGGATAAATATCGAGCAATTTGTATGCATGCACCACGAACATCCAAGGATAGCCAACCTCACAATATCGATCACAACCAATCACAACGTAAACAAACACATAACCTCTACCTCCAATGAGGTTGTCAAAGTTGGCGATCCTTGGATGTTCACGGTCCATGCATACAGATTGCTCGATATTTCTCCGCCATCTAGGATTTCATGGAACGCCTTTTGTGAGTTTAGTACATATTGCGTTTTATGACTTTCTGATGCCACCAATGAACTTTTCAGACGATTTTTTAGTAGATTCAACACTCTTAACCGTTGTAGCAAAAGTTTGCAACAGACCCATTTGATCGCTTCCACAGCTCTTAAGGCCTCTTCAGACGATCAAATTAGATCCTCAAGACCTCAAAGTAGCTTCCGATTCCATTTGAACATCTGGTGATTGATGCGTACCATCTACCAGGCTTAGTCTGGTGGCCCGCAAACCTTTGACAGTCATCGATTTTGTCAGAGAGCATCGTCTGTCATGGCTGTGATTCGTTTTCCGCCAAGATATCCAACATTTTATCCAACATTTTTTTTTTTTTTTTTTTTTGTTTTTGTTTTTTTTTTTTTTTGAGAGCGTTTAGGAAATGGGTCTGTTGCAAACTTTTGCTACAGCGATAAAAAGTGTTCACTCCAATGTAAAATTGCCTGAAAAGTCCATTGGTGGCATCATAAAGTCAATAAATACAATGTTAAACTCACAAGAGGCGTTTATTGAAATCCAAGATGGCGGAAAAATATCGAGCAATTTGTATGCATGCACCTCGGACATACATCCAAGGATAGCCAAATTTGACAACCTCACTGCAGGTAGAGATTATGTGTTTATTTACGTTGTGATTGGTTGTGATGGATATTGTGAGGTTGGCTATCCTTGAATGTTCGTGGTGCATGCATACAGATTGCTCGATATTTTGCCGCCATCTTGGATTTCATTTAACGCATTTTGTGAGTTTATTATTGCATTTCATTGTTCTCTGATGCCATCATTGGACTTTTCAGGCGATTTTACATTAGTTTGCACACTCTATAGCGCTGTAGCAAAAGTTTGCAACAGAC
Organism: Trialeurodes vaporariorum; assembly: GCA_011764245.1. Classification (NCBI taxonomy): domain Eukaryota; kingdom Metazoa; phylum Arthropoda; class Insecta; order Hemiptera; family Aleyrodidae; genus Trialeurodes; species Trialeurodes vaporariorum. The sequence goes on along the minus strand of VMOF01000002.1, from coordinate 82,151,948 downwards.
CCATTCAATTTTGTTCGAAATCAGTTCGAAATTTGGTGGAAATTTGAATCCGTCACCAGCACCTATAGCGATCGGGAGGATGGTAGGTACCATTTTGCGGTGGACGGTGGACGCCGCGGTGATTGGTGAAGCGCGCAGATCGGTGCCTGGTGCCATGCGTCGCATCGGACGTGATCGTGGCGAACCCGCGAAGGTCGTCACATCCCAAGTCTACTCGCAATCGCAACGCCTCAACGGTAACGGTAATTCTCTTTCGCTCCTCGAGTCCCAAGTCTTCGCACGATGGTTTACGATCGCCAAAAAGTGGCCTTAAATCTGTGCAAAAATTTCATCAAAAATCATCGTTTTCGACCCTTTAGGCTAAATTTAAACTTTTCAGTGACATTTTCTGGTTTGAATTACTTGTTAGAAGTTTCCACTGTAATTAGAATTTCCCTTAAAAGTTTATAATCATAAATTGGTGAGTTAATTTATCTGATTTTTTTTATCCAATATGTTTCGATTTCTGACCATACTGCTCCGGCTACGACTCAAATCCCATCAGAACTCGCGGAGTCGCGGCCGACTCAATTTCGCGCGGCAGTTACTCTTTTTTTCTTTTTTTTTTTCTTTTTTGGCTCCAAGAGACGAAGCCAAACTAGAATCTTCCATAGCAAAATAGCGCTCAACCGCTATGAACTTCGTGTTATTAGAGGCGTGTCCGGTGATTTGTGTTTGGTACGGGCCCGTACGGCGCACAGTGTGGGATATGACTGAAATAGCTAGACAAAAGTCATCCCCCGCTTATTCATCTTTGAATTTACGTTTAGGGGGGTTTTTTGGGTCGCTGATTACGAATATGAAGTCAGTTTTTGAAAATTTTAACGTCTAATCTGGTTTTCATGAAAATAATTGAAAAATTACAGTCCGCCGTTTTTTATTTTGAAAAAGTCTGCAAGAACATTATTTTTTCGAGTGAGGTAAGTAAAACTGCGTGAAAATTGGAAGTTACAATTATGTCCATAAAGAAGACTCGAAAATTCTCTAATGACAGTAGATAAAATGAAAGAAATCCATTAAAAATGACTGTGTATTAGGTAACCATTAGTGACAAATAAGTGCGCACTATGGCAACAGTGGTTTTGCTTCGTTTAAACTCATCTAAAAAATCGACCTTCCTAGAAGCAATGTCTATTAATTAGAATCGATTATCTTACATAGATTTAAATGGGGGGACCATTGTTGTCAAATTGCACGCTTCGCTATAGGAGGCAAGAATAGGCAAGCCTCGAATATTTTGTGAATAACATTTTTTTTTTTATTATTTACGGATTGTACAAGGCGTATTGAAAAAAGGAAACAAAATAAAAAAAAAAAAAAAAAAAAAAAAAAAAAAACAAGTCAGAGCACCTAACACATGCGTGTTGGAAGCGCTTTCCGTAACATTTTGTACGTTTTCATTGAAAAAAAAAAAAAATACAAAATAAGCAAAGGGA
>VMOF01000002.1:82011375-82148875 GCA_011764245.1 Trialeurodes vaporariorum | reverse complement strand
CCTCGATCCGCCTCTGTTCCTTCCTCAGAAACAAAGAGAGGAGCGAGCATACGGATCTCTGAAACAAGAGCGCGAAAAGTGGCCGTGTACCGTTATATATCTGGGGCCAATTCACGAGTTTTTTACCTTGGTTCTGGGGCCGCATATATATCTGGGCTCACACGCAGTGGCCCCAGATATTGACAGGCATAAATTTGGTCAGAAATGTAATCAGGAGTTCATTTTAAGGCGTTTGAGCGAAAAAAAAAAAATTTTTTTATCTTGGCCCCAAATATATTAAAAAAACTTGTTCTGCGTTTTTGTGTAAAATCGGGGTTCGAGATCTGGGGCCACGATGAACACTCATAGTGGCAGGTGAAGGAACTAAAATACAGCGTTGCTCCTCCTAGAAATTCGTGAGCATTATACGGTGCTTGATAATTTATACCATCACCGTGACTAAAGGAGCGTAGACTGCGCTGACCTTAAAACCATTTCACACCCTTTGTTCTTTGCTTTGAACCCTCTTTTTCTGTTCTTTCTCGTTTCTCTTTTCGCTTCTCTGTTACGGTCTCGTCGCCACTCTGGTCTTCTCTCCAGATTTTTAGAATCTCTTTCAAACCAGTGAATGATTTTTCTCTCTCGCTCCGCGTAATGTTGTCAAGCACTGACTACCAAAATTCGCGAGTTTCGTTTCATTTGGACCAGTCATGTGCTCTTTAAAATCTGTGGAGAATTTTTTCGGGTCCTCATAATGTCCCAAAAGAGCCTTAAAAGGAACATGGATCCAAAAAAACTTGTCCAAGGGGGGCCGCGCCTTCCATTCTAGAGAAATTTTGACAGAAAAATGTCTAACTACAGCCGCGAGATGTCCCGTAAGGTCCTTTAATAAACTTGGATCTATCCGAAACTTTTACAGTAAATATCAAAAAGCTTTCGCATTCAAATCGTCGAAACAGCTTTGCGGTACATCGATTCTTTCTCGAGTTATCGATTTTTCAAGGTAAGGTCAGATCGGATGTTGGTGGCTCCTGCATGCTCAAAAATCCACGAGTTTCGTCTCTCCTGGACCAGTCATGTGCCTTGTAAAATCGGTTGTTCACATTTTCGGGTCCTCATATGTCTAAGAGCACTGAAAAAAAAATAATAGTCAATCGAACCAAAAGGGAATAGTAGGAGGAACAGAATATATTTTTGTTCGATTAACCTCTAGAGAGTTTAATTCAAATAAGTTAAAACGTGAATTCAACTATTGAATTTTTAGTTGAATGAACCATTTGGTAACTTTTTCAAACCAACGTGGAATTTAGGCTGTTTAACTAATTTCTTTGTTAATTTAACCAAGCAAAAAATTAGTTGAATTATCGTTGTTTTTCAGGTCTGTTTTACGTGAATTTTTGTTCGATTGAATAATTTTTTGGTTGAATTGACCAATATAATTTGTCTAATTAGCAATTAAAAATTGTTGGATTATCCCAAATGTTTCAGTCAAATTTACTTAAATGTTTGTTCATTTATCAAATTTTTAGGTTGAGGTAACAAATAAAATTGTTCCATTGACCAAACAAAAATGGTTGAGTTATCTAGGTTATTCAAGTCTAATCAACGTTGATTTTTGTCCGTATGACTAATGTTTTTGCTTAAATTCACAAATAAAATTGGTCCATTGACCAAACACAAAATGGTCGAGTTATCGTGGTTATTTAAGTCTGATTAACGTTAATTTTTGTTCTTGTGACTAAAAGTTATTTGGATGAATTTACAAGTGGAATAATCAAAAACCGCGATTTCAAGTGCATTTTTTTTTTTTTTTTTTTTTTTTTTAATCGGAAAAAGTAAAGTGTATCAATTCATTCTACGTATACATATGAATATTAAATAATCTGTCACTATGCCGATTATATTGTCGGTCACTCTCGGTTCTCGGAACCTCCCTCGATTTCTCTGAGTTGTCAGACAGCGCAGAGTATGTAGAATAGTTTTCCATGCAGTGGCGGATGTAGAAATTTTTCAAGGGAGGGGCTGAGGTCCCAAAAAAATCGGATGACCTTTTTTTTTTTTTTTGCTCATCAATATAATTTTACAGCCCTACGAAAATTTCCTCGAAAATCCCTTCGTAAACAATATCACAAGATAGGGGTTGCCATTTGAAATTCGACCCCCAAAGAATAAAGTTCACCAAAAATTATGAAGAATGGTCCAAACCGCAACTTTTTATCTCAACTCGTTCAAAAGTTGGCCCGTGGGGGGGGGGGATACATCTGTTACACCCTGTATACATATAGTTTTGAGAACCTGAAAAAAATCAGCATTTCGCTTTCTTCTCTCACTCAAACGTGTTAACACTTGCCGATAGATGCGTTTTTTTTCCCATCTACTGCACTGATCCAGCGAGAATTTAGCTGGGACTGCACGGATCCATCGGTCCAGCGAACCGTTTCTGTCGATTCGTACGATTTCGCTTGAAGAGGTTAGGTTCGCCTGGTTCGCCCATTTGTAAGACAAACAGATGTAAACAAAAAAAGCCTATCCAGCGGACGTCAAGCGGCCTCAGAAGACCGCTGGGACTGCTTCCAGCTGCTGGCAGCGAATGGAATCCAGCGGAATTGAGAGAAACGGTTTGCTGGACGCCAGCCGCTGCAGCGCATGGCCAGCGGATGGGAAAAAAAACGGGTCTGATGGGAGAGTTTGCCAGACATGCTTATTTTCCTCTCATTGTCAGTTTACTAAAATAATTCGGAAGAAGGAGACGCACCGCCCCGTCGCGTCGCACAAAGGAACGAGTCAATGGACGGGGTCGGACATAAATTATTTGACTAAAATTGAAATTCTGAATGTTTTTATCGTCAAAAAACAAATTATATATGAAGCGATTCAGGTAGAAAATTGTATGATAAAATCAATTACATTATTATCAAACTTCTACGTTGCATATTAACAAAGATATACGTGCATTTACAGTTGCCACGTCAGGTCCGCCTCGCCCATTGACTCGCTCTACTGTGCGTCGGGACCCTGGGATAGGACTGCAGTTACTGTAGCGAATCGAGCCTTAAAGGCTCGGAGCGGAGGGAATGTGTTTCATTCATAACTCTACAGCCGGTCTTATTGACTCTTTTGATTGACAAAAGCAAGTGTATCCCCATTTTCAGGTCAGATTATTTTCTGTCCATCACATTTGGTATACTCTCTGACTCTCCAGCACCAGCACCTCCCCCCCCCCCCCAACGCTCATTTCAATCCGACTTACTCTTTCAAGCGATCTGAGTGCGGTCCGGAGATCTTTTTTTTTTTTTTTTTTTTTTTTTGCCAGTCTCACACACACTCTCATTGCGATACAAAGCAAAAACGCCGCATGCTCCGTAGAGTGTACTATTGATTCCATAATTTTGATGGGCAGTGTAGGTTCAGTCCTTCCTTTTGGATTATCTCTCAGTCATGTACCAAACAAAATATGTCTGCTGATTTCGCATTCAAATGTCTGCACAAACAGCATAACCGATTTTTTATGATTTCGCTGCGCCCCCCGCAAAGTTATTTCTTGCTGATCATCAAAATGACGTTTGGCATCTTCGCAAAATAAAATGTTGTCAAAATTACAATCCCATTTTTTGCAAGTTTTCCTGGTAGAGTTGTTTCTGTCGTAAAAGATTTGATGAAACAGCAAAAAACATGGTAATTTGGAAGGTCTTCAGGAAGCCTTGCGTGAAATTTTATCCAGAATTATTGAGAATTAAAAAAAAATGTGGTTGAATAACGGAGGACGAGGACACCAATCGATAGTCACTAATCGATTGGTGTCCGTCATTATTCAACCACATTTTTTTTAAAATCTCAATAACTCTGGATGAGAGTTCACACAAAGCTTCCTGAAGACCTTCCGCGTTTTCAAACTGGCCAAAATTTTGGAAACACTCCACCGTTTTTCCAATTTTAGTCACAAATTGAACGGTGTCGATAATTGGAACGAATTTGCTGAGGAATCACCTTAAGAATTTCCTCTGAAAGAAAATAAACACGGGTCAACTACGGTGTTGCCATTTTCGAGGATCAAATCCAATGTCAGAGCGCAGTAGGTGGCTTTTCCCTTGAAACTTGACAAGACCAGTGCATTGTTTAGATAGCTCGGAGGAGTGACACAAGAATCAGAGGGAGAACGCCGATCAGCCAAACAGTCCATATTATTTGTATTTTCACACCCCTGTAACAGTGCGGTGCGGGCGCAGCTCGGCGCGGCGCGGCACAAAGGGTGGTAATTCGTCACACGTTGTTGCCGCTTCTACTTTTGGCTCAGAAAACTGAGTTGCCGCCCTTTTGAGTGGAAAAAATACTATGCTGATTTCTATTGATTTCAAAGGGGAGCGTAGCATACTTTCCATCCAAAATGGCAACACTGCCAGAGAACCGGAGTGGGGGGAGAGAAGCAAGCCTTGCAAAGCGGGCATCTTAAATAATTATTTTGTTGATAGAAATTAATGGCAGTCTAGAGGGAAACTATTTTTGAGACGAACAAAACCCTTTTTTTCGGGGCTACAACTCGACAAATCGGGACTGATCAAGTTATCGGCCTGAAGGGGGGGGGGGGGTCCATGCCACTTAGGGTGGATAATTTTCTAAAGAGATACTTTTTTGGGCTCGTTGATTTATAATTGACCGTCTTCTCAAATAGAAAATTGATTAAAATTAGTGTCCTTCAATGATCCACCCTAGTTTTGCTACCATACTCAAAGTGCCACCACGGGCAAGAGCTCACTAGACGGGACCTCGGTACTCGGTGGGACCTAAAAGGCCCGCCAGATCCACTCCTGTGAAATAGTTGCATGGGGTCAATTTATGAAACCCTTTTTTTTGGTCAGGGAAATGTTTTTAAACCTATCCTACTGTATCAAACACTTAAGCCCAAGGTTGTAAATTAACAAGGTATGCTCATCTGACTTCCCGCCACAAATTCGGTGGCGCACAGTTCAAAATCTCATGAGGCAAGATGGCCGACAAAAGCAGAAAACAATGCACGCACACACGGGCAACTCCGTGTCAATACACGAAGTCGCCCGAGTGTCCGTGACTGTTTTCTGCAAAAGTTGTCGGGTGACTCCGTGCATCTTCGGTGTTTCTGCTTTTGCCGGCCATCTTGCCTCTTGAGATTTTAAACTGCGCGCCACTGAATTTGTGGCGGGAAGTCAGATGATCATACCTTGTTTATTTACAACCTTGACTCAAGCCCACCTACATGTATTGAGAAATTTGGTTGTTTCAGCACCTCCTTTTGTGACAAGAGTCAATTTTGTCACTTTAAATTTCATGAGACCTGAGCCTTCTCGCGCGGGACATCATAGGTATAAGGTGTAATAGAAACATGGGCCGTTCTTTTAACGACAAATTTTAGGGGCCAAAACAAGATTTTTTTTTTTTTTTTTTTGCTCGTGCGGACACAATTGTTCGAAACTTTACCCCTTTCTATTTTCAGCGTTGCGAAATTTCAGGATTTTGTAGTGAAAACCACATGATTTCCGCGGGAATTATTTTACCCCTCTCCCTTTCGTTTCTAAATGTTTCAGCTGATTTCTGCAATGGGGCTCTTGCAAACTTTTGCTGTAAGGAAATGAATAATCCATTCTGATGTATAAACCAGCAAAAATCACGAAAATCGCATCAAGAAAGTATATAATTCAGTGTTAAACTCACGAAACTGCTCAATCGGCAAGATCGTAATGGCGGTTCGACGCAGGTATCATGGGAGATTCCTGTCTAATTTGTCACTTCTTCTGCGGAAACACAGAGATGCCTCTCAAATTAGATAGGAATCTTCCATGATACCTGCGTCGAACCGCCATTATGCCCGATTCTGAGAGTAAATTTCGTGATTTTTCAGTGTGCTCATCGCCATTTTTACAGGGTTTTATGCAAGAATCAACTCTTCAATCCCCTGTTTAGCAAAAGTTCGCAAGAGCCCCATTCTGGGAATCACATTGTGGGAATCACTATTTGTCAGTTATGCCATTTGTCGTATAGTTTAACGAAATCTTGAACATGGTTTTAACAAAATATTCCAAACACAGTTTAAAAAATGAGGAAGACTTGGTTCCCAAGTGCAAAAAAATGAAAAATAAATAAATAAAATGAAAAAATAAAAATAAAAAAAATACATGAGACTGGCAGGGGAAAAATTTGTGTATTTTTTTATGAGGTTTCAGTCATTTGTCAGTTGTGCCATTTGCCGTATAGTTTAACGAAATCTTGAACATGGTTTTACCAAAATAGTCCAAACACAGTTTAAAAAATGAGGAAGACACTCCAAAACCCCCTTAAATTTGTCTAATCAGACATTGTAGGTCCAAAATTGGAATGAACAATGTAAATGGGCTACTTTTGAAGCTTTTCTAAAAATTCACACGGAAATTATGTCGTTTTAAATAGATTCCTCATTTTATTTGATCCAAGAACTCAAACGCTGCGCGGCGACTTGGAGTAGGCGATTCACCCCGTGAATTCAAACTACCGCTTCACTGCTGCCCTTCATCTCTCTCCTTCTATAGTACTCGGCTGCCGAGTGAGGCAGTGCAACGTCATGCACTCCACAAGCACCATCAGTCAGAAGTAGCAAACTGGCAACACTTTTGTTAGGAGTTTGAGCGCGCGTTCGAAAACTCCTCTCCAGTTTAATCTTTCAGTGTTGCTGTTTTTTCCGTGCTCCTTTATTTTTATTATTAAAAGAGCAGAGATTGTACTATTCCTCTTTTTAAAAAGAAATCAATCTAAATGTCTACGTTGCGTCCCCCGTTTTTGCTTCAATGTGCAATAAAATATGCGATAAAAGAAGAGCAAAGACAAATTGTTTGAGGTTTAACCTAACGATCAAGCTCAACAGTTGGAAATTCCCTCCGTTTTCCTTAATTTTGATTATATACCTACATACCGACTCAAAGAATAACGTCAGGAAGTCTTATGCATCGAATGGGTTTAAAACGAATCAATATGGGAGAAGAGGGGAGGAAGGTGCGTTCTTAGGCGTCATGTTGATGGAACATGAGCGATAGAATGTCGTTAAGAAAAAAATAAATAAATGAATAAAAAAAAAGAAAAAAAAAGTCATTGAAGGGTAGCATTATTGTTAGCCTTTCTCAGGAAGGATCCAATCCTTTAAAAAAACACATTCTAGAGCAATAGTTTAAAAAACTGGGACCAGATCTGATTCATGGAAAGTTGCCTTTAGGCCAATCAGAGGTTATAGCCAAGGTCCATATATATAAGGTCTGGCCGGTAGCATTTGGCTCCCCTCGTTGATCCACAGTTTGGGAACCACTTCTCCATTTAAAACCATCGATCCAAGATGGCGGCGAACCCAGGAAGAATTGTAAAGTAAATGGGGGTATGGGTTCCCAAACTTTGGATTTCCCTAGTTGGCGCTACCGGCCAGACCTTATATTTATGAACCTTGGTTATAGCTGATACACGGCATGCGTTACTGGCAAATAAGGTTGTCTGCAGAGACAGAACGTTGTTGTTTATGGTTGAAGAACCCTGAGTTTTCACTGCTTCATTTTTTCCATTTCAATGTATCTATAAATGAGGCCGGAAAAGAGGCATGAGAACTGATACCGCCGGGGAAAAATTGGAATACCTAAAAAAAAAGAAAAAAAAATAAACCTTTCACTGTATAAATATACATTACAATTTTGCGGATCGTTCCGTCTCTCTCCCTTTTTGTTAAACCTAATACGTTTGTTCTCGAGTTGTTCAATACGGCAGCGATGTTTAGTCGTACGTTTGAACGCACGTGTAAGGTCGAAGTCAAAGGCATTCACCCAGCGTTCGATTGTTTCCACGGCTTTAAATGGACCAAAACCGAAGTTGCCAGTTTTAACGCTCCGCCACTAGCTCTAGTGCTTTTTGAAACAAGATAGTAATTACCAACTATAAAACGTCTGCAAAACGACACTTACTGGCAAAACACCAAGGAACTCAATGATGAATTTTTCGGGTACCTACATCTTTGCCTCGCAGGAAATTTTAAGTCACTCGATGAAAAATATGAAGCTCAACTTTCCAGGAATGGTACTTTTTGGAATGTGGCCGACATTTTCTCTCGCTTTCAATCACTTTTTTGTAATTATGAGATAATGAGACAACCAGATGTTAAAGATAAAATATTGCACCGCCTTTAAAACTAATCCGTACAAAGTCATCAGATCTTCAGTAATTTATATGTTTTTGTTAGCCATAGATGAAAAGCTGCCGGTTGAAAAATCGCTTATCCGATAACATGTTTTAAAGTCATAAAAACGCTATCCACACGGTTTATTTGCTCTATCAACAAACCACTGCTTTTTGCCCCTGGTTTAATATGATTGATTTTTCGTGACTAAATGGAAATGGCAACACAGAGCAAGCAAGACAAGACACTTGTTTCTTTTCAAAATATCACGAGAGTGGCCGGCGGCGCGTGTTTGAGAGGGGGAAGATTCCCGTATTCTCTGACTGCATCGGTCTCGGGCAACGGCCGCGGCGGGACAAAATCAGGGACAGCCTTTCTTTGGCTCTCTGCATTTCCAGATCTCTTGTTCATAGTGTTCCAAATGTTCATAGTGATGTGTTGGCGTGAGGGTTGATCGTGAACTTAGATTCTTTAATTTCACTCTATTTAGTAACCGTTTTGTGATCTTTCACTATTTTTTCGCGGAGTTAGAGGAGTTTTCGATACTTTCGAGTGAATATGTAATTTTGCCGGGCATTATTCGATTTGGAAGATTAATAAAGTGTATAGTACAGGCGGAATAAGCTCTTCAGAAGGACGAAAATGTCCTCAACTCGAAAGGAAACCTACTGAATAAAAATTAACCTCCTATAATATGAATTACTAACTCATTGTTAAATAAATATGATTTCTCTTTCATTCTATTCATGTTTTATATTAAGAAGTGCCGTTCAATAGTTTGAATCTAAACTACTCGACGAGTAATGTGCTATCTTTTAAATTTGAAAAAAAAATAAAAAAAGTGTTCAAAAACATCGTTGACTAACGTTTCGGTTTAGTCTCTTTTTCTTACTTGTGACGTATTGCTGGATAAAATGGATACAAAAGTGAAAAATAGCTGAAAGTGGTGCGTAAGCGTTTCATACCTACACTTTTCGGCTCTACTCAGTGTTTCAACATATTTTTTTTTTCGTCTCACCTTTGGCTTAATACATGATTATTTGCGTCAGTTTTCGATTCATTACAAGATAACGCCAATGGATCTATATTTAAGTTCAATATTATCGTCTTACTTCAGCGGAACTCCCAGGTTTTCATTTTATAAACCAATGATGCAAATTAGAGCTTCATAATTTTGTCACATTCAGCGCTTATTTCTTGATCTGGTAAAACGAAGTGAGAATATGACACATCTGCTTGAAAATCTAAGAAACTCAACATTTCAGTTCACCCCCACCCTGAAAACTAAGCCCTACAGCCATATCACGATATTGAACGCTTCTAGTACCATTAGAAGTCTTTCTATCTAAGTAATCCTAAGCATGGAGCGAGGGGGCGAGGAGGGGAGGGTGATGTAGTCGAGGTGGTGGGGGGATACAAATGTGGCTCAGTGAATCCCATATGGTTTGATATTCACTATACTCTGTTCACGATAAGAAGGCGGGTGAGAATTCAGGTGGTAATGCACTATTTAGCAACAGTGCGGCTATGCCGGCTACTCCAAACCCTTCGCAGTGGCCGTTGTTCCCCCGAACTCTCTATTGGCCACGGAGTCTCCAAGAACCGACAGACTCTAAAACTTACACAGTCCAATAAAAATTGCAAACTGTCAATAATACGAAAAATGGACGAAATTTTCGCTCTGAAGAGCCAAAACTCGGCGAAAATAGTCGAGTTTCAATATTAATGACTCTCAGAAATTCGTATGTTTCAGTCCGATTAAATTCAGGATATTTCGTCTGATATCGAATTTATGAGAGCCATCAATAATGAAACTCGACTATTTTTGCCGAGTTTTGGGCCTTTAGGGCGAAAATTTCGTCCGTTTTTGTGTAATTTTTGACCGTTCGCAATGTTCACTATATAGACTGTGCAAATTTTTGAGTCATCGGTTCTTGGAATCCTCCGTGCCAAGAGAGAAGTCGGAAGAACGGCCACTGCGAAGGGTTGGAGTAGCCGGTATAGCCACACTGTTGCTAAATAATGTATTACTACCTGAATTCTCACCCACCTTCTTATCGTGAACAGAGTATAATGAGTTGTTTACTTGGGAATTTTTGGTCTAATCAACATTTTAAGTTAGTTGGGCAAACTTGAACTTTTTATGGTGATCAACGGAGAAAAATGGGATTATGACCAAAAAAATTGTATTGTTTCACTTGAAATTTTGGTTTATTGCCAATTCCAGTTAGGTGAAATGACAATTTACTTGGTAAATTCAACTAAAGAAGAATTAGTAATCATGACCAATCAACTTGTTGAAATAATTTTTTTTTTTGTTCATGACACCACATGTTTTATTCTTTCACCTAAAAACTTGGTTGTTTTAATAAAAAATGCAGTCAGCTTAAACAAAAAACTTGGCTCTTTTGAACAAAGATTTGTTGTTGTTACCAAGACATCTAGTGATTTTAACCCAAAAATGCTTGGTTAAAACACCACCTAACTTTGGGGTCCATTTTTTTAACCAAGCAAATTTGTTGATTCAACCGCGTAAGAGGTTGATTCGACCACACATTTTTTTCAGTGAGCCCTAAGGTGCATGGAGCCAAAAAAACTTGTCCAAGGGGGGGCCGCGCCTCCAATTTCATCGGAATTCTGACAGAAGAATGTCTAACTACAAGGTCTCGTGAGATCCTTCATAAACTCGGATTCATTCGAAATATTTTTGAAGTGTATGTATTACTAATTGTAAGCATACGCTTTTGGTTAGTCCAGACCGCTTCGTGGAAAATCGCTCCATTTTCGAGATATTGATTTTTCAAAGGCACGACGTAGAAGTCATGACCCAGTGGTGAATACAATTAACTGATGTCATATCTATCGATTCATGATGGATCTTCTCTTTCATTTTATTATAAACGAATTTTGTACTCTCATAAAACGAGGGTGTACGACGTCATACTATAGGAGCGTATATGAACCATCATAAAGAAAATCTCTACTTCGGATTAAATCTGTGAATGTCTAGTATTTACAGATTTATCCGCAATAGAGATTTTCTTTCTCATGGGTTCCTGTAGAGGGTTTTAGTAATGGCGACTGCCGGTGATGAGCGTTCCAAACAAAGCCAGTTGTCTCTCTCGCTCTCACGTGACCCCTATGCACATTGTACTGCCATCACACTCTAATTTCAAAAATCGTAAATAGAGACTTATTTTGTGAAATTTTATGGCAGAAATGAATTTCTCGAGGCATTTTATTGTGATTTTGATAATAATATGTCGAAAAACAAGGTCCGTATACGAATTTCGAAGCTAGAAAGAGATGGATATACATGGGGTCACGGAGAGAGAGTGAGATAGTTTTGGAACGCTACGCGAGTTTTATCACAACCGATTGCGACCGATGAGTGCATTGTTGTGGTTGTTGGCTAACCGTTGACTTCGCACTAAAACCGTCTATACGTTCCTAGTATGACTACATCGCGTACACCCGCGTTTTATGAGAATACAAAATTCGTTTATAATAAAATTAAATTGAAGGTCCACCATGAATCGATAGGTATGAGATAGGCCGGTTGCTTGTATCCACCACTGAGTCATGACTTCATGACTAATAAATCTGTGTAAGTACTTAATGAGTTTACCATTGGCATCTGAAATATAATTTCTCTCTTTTTGAAGGTTCAGCTTTTCATATTTGCATCAGCTCTCATTTTTAGTATCTACGAGTATTAACGTTTTTTCACGCCCCTCTCTAATTTGCCGAGCAATATCTATAGAACCCCGTATCCTTAGCTTATATGCAAATCCGAAAATCGTGCGATGAAGCGCATCCACTTTGTTCGCCCCCATTGGTCACTGAATTAAAGCAAGCATCGGCAAGAAATTAAAGCAATTGAAATTTTTTCAAACTTCTCGCAAAAGTCTTCAATTTTCCAATATTACCTAAGTATGTTGGAGGGATGTTTAGGGTGCATAAGCGGGCTCACGCTTCCCAAAATGTTGCTGTCTACCCGAAAAACACAGATTGAGCTAATGCGTAGTAATTATTTTTTATGGTCAACTGCGAGTGAACATCAAGTGAAACAGGCACTAGGCAATGGCTGTGGCATAGTTATTCCAAAAAAAATCTAAATTTACTTACTAACTAGCAGGTATGTCGTACCCGTGCTCCGCACGGTTCGTAATACACACCTGTAATGACGATCTTGGTCTGTTGCTGAGGGATTATTTGGTTAAATAAGATGTGTGAATTTTGCATCTTCAAGGAGCCTCCAAGTAAACTTTCGGTGATTGGTGCGCACCATTCTCCTTCATAATTAGATGATTTGCAAACCTTTGACGATTATCAATGAATCGGAGACTATCATTTACAGTGGAGTACGGAAGGGGGCTAAGGGGGCTAAAGACCCCCTCCCCCATACCTCCGATTTTATGGGTGGAGGGGAAGAGGGGAATAACTTTCAGTCAAACGTTCATCAGTTCAAGCCCTTCCAAAAAAATCCTGCGTACGCCACTGATCATTGATAATGACACAGTAGCGGCCAAAACATGTTGGTCCTCGTTTGCGGGCAGTAAAACCTCTTTGACCAATTAACATCACAAAATGGACTAATTTTTGGGCGCCATCTATGTGTATTTGCGGGCGCCCGTAAATAAAATGGCGTTGAGGCTGCCAACAGTGAGGTGATGTTTCCTCGCAATCCTCGCGCATCAACGAACGCCAGAAACCCGCAAAGGACCAATGTTTTTCGGCCGCAACTGCATCGAAATAGAGCACGAGACGTGCGGTCTTCTGATGAAGAACGTAAAATCGAGCGCAAGTTGTGTCTTTATCAATTACAGCGAGATTCCTATCAAATTTGAGGCTTTTCTCCGAGTGTTTCTGTAGAAAGAGTGACAAATTATTATAGATAGAAATCCCCCATGACACCTGCGTAGCTCCGCCATTTAAGAGCAAAGATGACAGGAGAAAGCATAGGTATCATGGAGATCACTATCTAATTTGACTTTCTCAATTTCAGAGTTTGTCTATCGATACTAGTTTTGACCTCAGAGAAGCTATCAGTAAGAATAACTTTTTTTTAGTTCAATTATTATTAGGTCCAGACGTACAGAGTATGTCTGTTGTCCTGTAATTTTAGTCCAATTGTGTTTTGTCCTAAAAAAAAGGTTCGTTTTGCCCGATGCTCATTTTCGGTCGGTTTCGTTCGTTTCCCTGTAAATTAATAAAACGAAGAATCAGCATTATTCCAAATAGGCCCAAAAGAAAATGATTGGAATGCGTAGGAATCAGTTTTGGCGGAATTTGTCGTTATTATAACACAAGTTTTAACAGACTTTTAAGATGAACCCAAACATTTAACTAGATTGATATCCTTCAGTACTGGTGCGTGATATCTGGTAACGTTGCAATTATTCCGTTTAAACCCAGGTATACTATCGATTCGATTGAGTGCACTGTGCGTTCCCCTATATTTCGATCTTTTTCGTGGTTTAAATGGTTTTAAAGTCTCCTCCAACCCTTAAAACATATGCTAGTCGTTTCAAAACACATGTGCAGAACTTCTGGAGCGTATATTTAGGGCCAAATAAAACTTTTTTCCGTTAAAGATGGATCCTAAAAAGCCTACCCCCCTTTTTTTACCTGGAACCTCACAAAAGTTTAGAAAAATGTATGTTTTTTTTGGAATACTTAGCGTCCACAATTATTCCAAACCGAATGTTCAAAATCCGAAGGTTTTTTAGACCTTAGTAAATTCAGATATTTAAGTAGTGTGACAATATATTTTTCAAGTAATATTGTTCCTAATCTTGTACATTTTTGAGATTATTGTTTTTTTTTTCTTATTTATAATGCATACAGCACTTCGCTGAGTTGAATAATATTATTGATCCAATTGAAAACGTTCTCTGATAATTGAAGTTTATAGTTCTCTAAATTTTACCAACAAACCAGCATGGACGAAAATGAACGAAAAGAGCATTGGACGAAATGACTAATTCATCGGGACAAAAAAAAAATTTGACCAATATTGCAGGACTGGAGAGTGGACTTGGTCCAGACCTAGGTAATATAACGTGGACTACAAAAGCACGGACGTCGTAGTCGAGGACGAAAAGAAATAGGACTAATTGTTCAATAGGACCAAAATTGATAGGAGGCATTTTCATGGACTTAATGTGGCGGAGAAAAAAAAGGACGAAAAGTCATGTGACCGTTGCGGGCTGATTACGCATTTCGCACGTCCTGACTTGAAAAAAAAAGAGAAAAAAATGAAGGTGGCTGTATGCATATCATCTCCTAGTCTCCAAACTTTTTTCCGGCGAAAAGATGAAATAATTGAAACCATTTCCGAAAAAGGGTCCATAAAACAAAGGGTACAATAGGTACGCTCTTCAGACATAAGTCTCTATTCAATCATACTATGCTAATTTTCCAGGAAGAGCACACCCGTTGTTTTCTGGGCTCTTTTTCCGGAAATGGCCTCAACAGAACAAATCTCGTTTTGGGACCCAACAAAATAACGTAATTAACCTTTAAATCAGCTTATAGTTAGGTAACTGTGTGAAGCCGAGAATGCAGTTGCAAGATTTGTTCAAAAGTAAGAATTGCATGCATGAGCGCCCGTAGGGGGAGGGTGGGAGAAGAGGGGAACTCCCCCTCTCCCGGAATTCAAAGCAGTAAAAATTTCACGATAAAATGAAAGGGACGAAAGAAATTGAAATGTTAATCAATGGTCAGATTTTGGGGTTAAAATTAGAAGGGGAAGCTTGAAAGTAATGACTTTTTTTTGGGGGGGGGGGGGGGTTAGTAGTCGATTAAGGCTTAACGTATGCACTTTTGTGCGCACGTTGAAAAGCCGTGTATTAAGTATGAGAAGTAAAATAGTAGGTATACTGATTTCTTGCTGCCGTTTTGCGTATAATTAATAACATTTTCAATTCACTGATGATTCACCGGCTGAGAAAAGATTACACATAGTTCATTTCAGTGGATGGCTGTAATTAATGCACGAAAATACTCTGATCTGTATTCTTTTCTCATCGGCGGAAACTCCGTTAATTAATTAAAATATCCGCAAGTTTTTAAAGTCATTGACGAAGCCACCGTTTGAGAAAATTTACAGATTAGAGTATTTTCGTGCGTTACAGTCATACAATCAAACTGACTTGCGTAATCTTTTCTCAACCGGTGCAATCATCGGTGAATTGAAACATGCCATTAATTATACGCAAAACAGCAGCTCTGATTGGAGGCATTTTCAAAGACTAAATGTGGCGGAGAAAAAAATACGAAAAGTCTTGTAACCGTTGCGGATTGATTACAGATCACACTTCCTGACTTGAAAAAAATAACAATAATAAAAGTGGCTATATGTTTATCACCTCCAGGTCTCCAAACTTTTTCAAGACGAAAGAAAACGTAAACAAGACGAAACAAACAAGATGAAGTAATTGAAACCATTTCCGGAAAAAGGCCCATAAAACAAAAGGTAGGTATACACACTCTTCGGACATAAGTCTCTATTCAATCACTATGCTGCAGATTTTTCAGGAAGAGCGCGCCCGGGGCTCTTTTTCCAGAAATGGCCTTAACTAGACAGATCTCGATTGGTGACCCAACAAAATAACGCGTAATTAACCTCCACATTAGCTTAGTTAGGTACTATGTGAAGCCGAGATTGCAATTACGAGAGTTGTTCGAAAAGTAAGAATTTCATATTGTTTCTCAGATTTCTCCTGAGCCTGGAAAGGAAATACTTAATACACCATTTTTTTCTGCATACTCTCTAAAATGCGATGGTCAAAAGTCTAAATCGTGTTGTAAAAAAGAAGAACTTTTAGTTTTTAGAACTTTTCCAGCTTTCCTTGATCGCGGGCTCGCAATTCTCTCTGCTCAGCACTGCAAATAGAGTCTTCGCTTTCCGACTCCAGTTCTAGATCACCACGAAATAAAGGTCGTTACATTTATTTATTTCTTCGAATTATTACTGCGTTGTTTTCAATAATCATGGGCAGCTTTGGAGGTCAAAATGGGGGGGGGGGGCTTGAAAGTAATGACCTTTTTGGGGGGGGGGGGTTTACTAGTCGATTAAGGGCTTAAAACTTATGCGGTCGTGTGCGCGTGTTGAAAAGCGGTACTCAGTATGAGAAATGAAATAGTAGGTAGGTACCTACTGATTTCTTGCGTGAACATCAAGAACAATTCAAGCCACTTCTTCAGTTTACATCAGCCCCCTCTCCTCCTCTAAAGCCGCCAACGCGCGAATAATTATGTTATAAGTGTTAAGATTGTAAGTGAAGGAATTGATTTCTTTCTCCATAAAACTAATTCTTTCCTGAACAGCTATGCCATTTACCCAGGAAACTGGGGGATCGGTCCTTCAATGGAATAAGTAGCTTTTATCTTAAAAACAGACCACCAAAAATCTTACTGCTCTTATAATAAGTATGGAAGAGGAAAAGGATTTTCAGAGAACCATTTTCCTTTCAAAAAATTTGGTGATGATGAAATAGCAAAGAGCGGCTCGTGCAGTTCGATACATCTAACTCATTCCAAAGCAGGTCCTCATTACGACACAAATAATTTCCGCGATATACTGATCACCAGATAATAGTGCCATCTTCCTTAATGTTTTGCAGTGATTTCTCCCATGCGTTTGATTATAACAAGGTAAAAATTGTTGTACATCGGCAAGTTATAGATTAAAGAGGTATGCTCATCTGACTTCGCGCCACGAGTCAGTAGCGCGCAGTTCAAAATCCAGATCCAAGATGGTCGACAAAAGCAGAAAACATTGTATACTCTTTCCAGAAAAAATCGGGCTATTTTTCTGCTTTTCTAGAGAGGGAAGCCCAATGTTTTCTGGAAAGAGTATACATGTTTTCTGCTTTTGTCGACCATCTTGGATCTGGATTTTGAACTGCGCGCTACTGACTTCGTGGCGCGAAGTCAGATGAGCATACCTCTTCAATCTATAACCTTGGTACATCGGTACGCTAGTTTTGAATCCATATTTTTCTCTAATAACTTGCCAAGATTTTACGCAAATTCAATAATATTTCGCATTTTCTGCAGGAGATGATAGAAAATCCAAGAGTAAGATTTTCTACAGTCAAGAACTGGTTAAAGTCAAATGTTTTGGCATGGATCGTGTCATATCAGTCTAGTAAGAGTCCTTAACATCAGAGCAGTCCATGATTGTTTTCAAATGCCAGGACGGCTGCCGCGGCGCGGCGGTTTACAAAATCGATCACAATCGCAACTTACGGGAATTTAGAATGTCTGTTTGATTTCCAATACAGATTCCGTACTTCTAGTCCCTTTCTGATTAGAGAAAAGATTTGCTCGTGTTCGGAGGCCTTAAATACCGCGTGTTTTAAAAAAAAAAATCGGCTCCTCACCTTTCTTACCCGACTGCTCTTTTCTCTTCAGTAGACTCTAGAGTCTTGAGTAGAGAAGAAAAAAAAAGTGGTCACTTCAGCCCCCCTCCCCCGTTTTTTTTTCCACAGTCGGCATTTGTTAAAAATAGTTAAAAGATCGAGAGGATCATATATAGAGTATAAACCTTGACACTGCCTTTGCGGTTAGCCTCAATTGTGTTTTACTCCCTCCTATTGAAACCGTGAAAATAGGATTAGGACCATAAATGTAAATTGTGTGTATGCGCTAACAAGATTATTACTGTAGATCTGGGGGCCTTACAACAATTGACAACATCGCAAATGTGTGTTCAATACACACACAAGAAAATCGACACATATCTAGGCTCGCGAGTTTTTCTGAATAGTTTTGGGGCCTGACCCCTCATATAAAGTTTTGTTGTTTTGACATAACTTTCTTATCTGGGTGTGTTTTCGAAAAAGGACCAGATACTCATATATTTTACTGCTAGTATACATTTTCTCGCTGCTATCTCCGCGTGACCCCAGATATATGTGGCCGGTCCGGTGGCCCCAGGTATATTCTCGTACAAGTATGTGTGTGTGTGTGTGTGTGTGTGTGAGTGTGTGAGGGTGTGCGCGAGAGTGCGCGCGCGTAGAACGCGAAGCAGGCGCGTACGCCGTCGCCGTACGGGCCCGTACCAAACACAAATCACCGGACACGCCTCTAATAACACGAAGTTCATAGCGGTTGAGCGCTATTTTGCTATGGAAGATTCTAGTTTGGCTTCGTCTCTTGGAGCCAAAAAAAAAAAAAAAGGAAAAAAGAGTAACTGCTGCGCGAAATTGAGTCGGCCGCGACTCCGCGAGTTGTGATGGGATTTGAGTCGTAGCCGGAGCAGTATGGTCAGAAATCGAAACAAATTGGATAAAAATTGGATAAAAATCAGATAAATTAACTCATCAATTTATGATTATAAACTTTTAAGGGAAATTTTAATTACAGTGGAAACTTCTAACAAGTAATTCAGACCAGAAAATGTCACTGAAAAGTTTAAATTTAGCCTAAAAGGTCGAAAACGATGATTTTTGATTAAATTTTTGCACAGATTTAAGGCCACTTTTTGGCGATCGTAAACCATGGTGCGAAGACTTGGGACTCGAGGAGCGAAAGAGAGTTACCGTTACCGTTGAGGCGTTGCGATTGCGAGCGTAGACTTGGGATGTGACGACCTTCGCGGGTTCGCCACGATCACGTCCGATGCGACGCATGGCACCAGGCACCGATCTGCGCGCTTCACCAATCACCGCGGCGCGGCGTCCTCCGTCCACCGCAAAATGGTACAGACCATCCTCCCGATCGCTATGGGTGCTGGTGACGGATTGAAATTTCCACCAAATTTCGAATTGATTTCGAACAAAATTGAATTTCCTAAACTCTCTCTCAAAAAAAAAAAAAAAAAAAAAAAAAAAAAAAAAAAATGTTGGATAAAATGTTGGATATCTTGGCGGAAAACGAATCGCAGCCATGACAGGCGATGCTCTCTGACAAATCGATGACTGTCAAAGGTTTGCGGGCCACCAGACTAAGCCTGGTAGATGGTACGCATCAATCACCAGATGTTCAATTGGAATCGGAAGCTACTTTGAGGTCTTGAGGGTCTAATTTGATCGTCTGAAGAGGCCTTAAGAGCTGTGGATTGTGGAGCGATCAAATGTGTCTGTTGCAAACTTTTGCTACAACGGTTAAGAGTGTTGAATCTACTAAAAAATCGTCTGAAAAGTTCATTGGTGCATCAGAAAGTCATAAAATGCAATATGTACTAAACTCACAAGAGGCGTTCCATGAAATCCTAGATGGCGATACAAACGTTAACTGTTAAAATTGTAACAGTTTCATTAGCCCCACCGAGTCAATTTTTACTGTCGAGGTAGGTTTTCAAACTTTTGATTTGTTCTTTTCAAGTTTCATTTTTGTTCCTTCCTACTGTCGCTATAAATACAAGACCTATAACGGCCGTCGCTGATTTGAATGAAACGAACTTTATTGAGTCCCCCCCCCAATTTCTCTGTACGGAGCCCTGAATTCTCTTTTAATTGTCTATTATCTGGACTGTATACCCCATTTCATGGAATTGTGAAAAGTTGAGGAATAACTTTCCAACTTTCAAATTTTGTAAGCTTTGAAAGTTGAGATGTACTCACTAACAAAAGCAATCTTCAAAACAGTTGATGAGGAATGTTTCTCAACTTTCGAGTCGTGATCTCCCAAAGTAGGGACTTACGCTCTCACTGCTAGGTAAATTTTATTCTTTATTGGTGAATGCTACCCAGATTTTGATCTGTAATATCCAAAGGATGTTCAATACTATCTAACAAATATAAATATTTGTAAATTTATTAAGAAGGGTCCTTCCCCCCTCCCCTCTAAACCGCTGTTTTGACGTCATACTAAGCTGAAACTATGAGGATTCAGATAAAATGAAAAGAAGAATAACAGACACTCATCAGTTGGTCATTATTTTTACACCCGCAAACCTTCTTCGACACCAACAAACAAAAAACCACGGATACCTGTCCCGGAGCCACAATTGATTAACAATTTATTTTTGCACATTATGTGTTCATTGTTCAAGGAAGAAAAAAAACAAAAACAAAATTCGTGTGCATTGAGTCAGTCCGTTCGCTCTGTAATCTTTACACCCAAACCGGGAAGCCGCATGTAAATCATCCTATTCGTTCCTAATTCCACCATGAGGATTTGGGTGCTTTCCAGAGCTGCCGTTTTGCGTACAATCAATCGTATTTTTCAATTCACCGATGATTCCACCGGTCGAGAAAAGATTACACAGTTCAATTCAATGTATGACTGAAATGCAGGAACATATGCTGATCTGTAATCTCCTCTCAATCGGTGAAAACTTTGTTAATTAATTAAAATATCCGCAAGTTTTTTAAAGTCATCGACGACTCCACCGATTGAGAAAAGATTACAGATGCGAGCATTTTCGTGCATCACAGTCATACATTGAATTGAACTGTGTAATCTTTTCTCAACCATGGGCACTATCGGTGAATTGAAAAATGCGATTAATTATATGCAAAATGGCAGCCCTGGACTGCTTTCTTTCATTGCTTGTCAAGCGCTATCGAACTGAGACCAGTGGCGTCGCGTGCAATTTGGCAATAATGTATTCTATCCATTTAAACTTATGTAAAATATCGAATTCAGGGGGTGCATTGTGCACAAGGAAAATTCGATATTTTTAACGAGTTTAAATGGAGGAGTTGCATCGTTGCCAGATGGCATGCGGTACGCCACTGACTGAGACTGACCTAGTATTAATTGACCTTGATAAAACTCCTTGAGGAAGAAGAAGCTTTTGAAAAGCGCATTATGATATGCCCATGGTCATTTAATTTCTTTATTATTATTATGTTTCTTTCAAATGCCCTCACACCGCATTGTTGCGTCAGCTCTCGATTCGTAACGCTATCTATTCGTAGCCTCTTTCAACTTCAGGCTTGATCTCCAAGGAGGGAAAGAGCGTGCGGAAATCCGTGTGGGATGACGAGAGCTGAATACCTGGTCCTTTATGAAACTTAAATTAATTCATTATTATAAGTTCATTCAAAACCCGAGCATTCAAAGAGACTGCTGCACGATATTTCGCGAAATTAGCGCGGCACATTCAAATAATCACGACCGACTGTCATCACAGCTGACTTCATAAACAAATAAACAGTAAACACTGACGGCGTCTGCTCGAATTCTTACGTTTTAATATCCTCAATTCCTCACAAAAGGTTGTGAAAAGTACGGAAACTGATATTTTTGTCGAAAACTTATCAAAGTGAAACAATAACACACTAGAGTTTCAAGCATGATGATCGAAGTTGGAATCATCCTTGGAACTCCTGTGTGTTATTGTTTCATTTTGATAAGTTTTCGACACAAATATCAGTTTCCGTACCTTTCACAACCTTTTGAGGATATTGAAACGTAAGAATTCGAGCAGACGCCGTCAGTGTTTACTGTTTATTTGTTTGTGAAGTCAGCTGTGATGACAGTCGGCCGTGATTATTTGAATGTGCCGCGCTAATTTCGCGAAATATCGTGCACGTGGTGGAAAGATACAGGGGTGAATAGTGTCTAGTGTTTTTCGCAATTTGTGAGTTTAATACTGAATTTTAGTGTTTTCTGATGCTGCCATTGTTATTTTCTCGGCTTTTTACGTAGGAATTGATACTTTAAAACGCTGTAGCCGAAGTGTGCAACAGACCCACTCTTGAATGGGGCTGTTGCAAACTTTTGGTACAGACGTAAGGATAGTTGGTTTTGTACGGATGAATCAGCATGAAAACGATTTTGCGCTTATGCTTATAGCTGTGTCATACCGTCAAAAGTTATTTACAACGTACGTCAATGTACTTACTAATGAATTGTTAAACTGAAAATGAATTTTAAACGAATGTCGAATCAAATAATTAAAGGGAAGTGTCAGCGTAAGGGCCTATCAAGGAATTTGAAAGTGGCTCAGGAGGAACCTTTGAAAAATCGTGAAAATTATATTCTCAACTCATCCTTACAAACCTACGATCATTGAATAAACAAAGTTTAAGTAAAGCCGAAAAAGCATGTTAACATATAGCTTCTCCGAGCAAAAGTTCTAGCTCTACCGGAGCGAGTTGCAGCTATTACGAAGCACTACTTCGGTTGAGTATCATCCTTTCTTCTTGCATTTGCTCTACCGGACTACCGTAGTGGAGCTCGGCACAATCGCAACTTACTCCGGTAACTTTCAGTGAAGACCACACGTATACCCTCTTAAATTCCGTAAAACCTCCATAATTTGAAGAGCCTTTGAGTAATTACAATCAAAATGGCCTTCAATGTGCTGACAGTTGAATAACTGTTACTCGACGTAAAATTGTAACAGTTTCATTACCCCCACCGAGTCAATTTTTACTGTCGAGGTAGGTTTTCAAACTTTTGATTTGTTCTTTTCAAAGTTTCATTTTGTTCCTTCCTACTGTCGCTATAAATACAAGACCTATAAGCGGCCGTCGCTGATTTGAATGAAACGAACTTTATTGAGTCCCCCCCGCCAATTTCTCTGTACGGAGCCCTGAATTCTCTTTTAATTGTCTATTATCTGGACTGTATACCCCATTTCATGGAATTGTGAAAAGTTGAGGAATAACTTTCCAACTTTCAAATTTTGTAAGCTTTGAAAGTTGAGATGTACTCACTAACAAAAGCAATCTTCAAAACAGTTAATGAGGAATGTTTCTCAACTTTCGAGTCGTGATCTCCCAAAGTAGATCTCCCAAAGATCTCTAACTGCTAGGTAAATTTTATTCATTACTGGTGAATGCTACCCAGCTTTTGATCTGTAATATCCAAAGGATGTTCAATACTATCTAACAAATATAAATATTTGTAAATTTATTAAGAAGGGTCCTTCCCCCTTCCCTCTAAACCGCTGTTTTGACGTCATACTAAGCTGAAACTATGATGATTCAGATAAAATGAAAAAGAAGAATAACAGACACTCATCAGTTGGTCATTTTACACCCGCAAACCTTCTTCGACACCAACAAACAAAAAACCACGGATACCTGTCTCGGAGCCACAATTGATTAACAATTGATTTTTGCACATTATGTGTTCATTGTTCAAGGAAGAAAAAAAAAAACAAAATTCGTGTGCATTGAGTCAGTCCGTTCGCTCTGTAATCTTTACACCCAAACCGGGAAGCCGCATGTAAATCATCCTATTCGTTCCTAATCCCACCATGAGGATTTGGGTGCTTTCCAGAGCTGCCGTTTTGCGTACAATCAATCGTATTTTTCAATTCACCGATGATTCCACCGGTCGAGAAAAGATTACACAGTTCAATTCAATGTATGTAAACTCCTCTCAATCGGTGAAAACTCTGTTAATTAATTAAAATATCCGCAAGTTTTTTAAAGTCATCGACGACTCCACCGATTGAGAAAAGATTACAGATGCGAGCATTTTCGTGCATCACAGTCATACATTGAATTGAACTGTGTAATCTTTTCTCAACCGTGGGCATTATCGGTGAATTGAAAAATGCGATTAATTATACGCAAAACGGCAGCCTTGGACTGCTTTCTTTCATTGCTTGTCAAGCACTATCGAACTGAGACTGACCTAGTATTAATTGACCTTGATAAAACTCCTTGAGGAAGAAGCTTTTGAAAAGCGCATTATGATATGCCCATGGTCATTTAATTTCTTTATTATTATTATGTTTCTTTCAAATGCCCTCACACCGCATTGTTGCGTCAGCTCTCGATTCGTAACGCTATCTATTTGTAGCCTCTTTCAACTTCAGGCTTGATCTCCAAGGAGGGAAAGAGCGTGCGGAAATCCGGTGGGATGACGAGAGTTGAATACCTGGTCCTTTTATGAAACTTAAATTTAATTCATTATTATAAGTTCATTCAAAACCCGAGCATTCAAAGAGACTGCTGAAGACTTTTGTGTTAGAGAATTTAACAATTCGTAGCATCGCACTATCATATCGCTCTGCGGAAGAGACGAATGCGTATCATCTTATTTGCCTTTTTCTTCCGAGTGTACGTGTATTGTCTTAAAACAAAAGGCGGCTTTGTGTTCAAAGATCCGAGCGCAAGTTCTTGATGAGGAAGGTCCTCCATAGCGACAGGATGAACAGCTCCAGCGGATCCAGGAATTTGTCCTTCTCTCTCTCTCTCTCTCTCTCTCTCTCTCTCTCTCTCTCTCTCTCTCTCTCTCCTTCTCTCTCTTTGTCTGTTTAAACATGATCGTGTGATAGAAAAGGACAGATTACGTACACTGGTCCACACTGATCAAGCTTAATTTGAAGATGCAAATAGACGTATCTTACTCGTGAGGGGGGGGACAGGGGCTTTACCAGAATTTTATTTTCTATCACACAGACGTTATTTCTGGTTATTGTGTGAAAAGTATTGATTTTCTTTCCAAAATACTTATGACTTTTCACGAGAAAAACGAATTCGACCATGAAAAAGTTTAATTACATCTCGTTCGTATGATATTTAATATTTGATAATTGTAAAGTTAAAAGTGTTATCTTCAATGAAACCGAAAACAAAAGGAGGACTCTTATTGGTTGGAAAGGAATGGGTTGAGATTATATTCCGCCTTAAGGAAATAAACAAATTGCAAATTTTCGGGTTAATTTTTTTTGAAACTGGTACAAAATGTTGTCGTCCAAAGTTCTTTAACTAAACTGTTCAGATTTTCATGAACTAATTGTTAATGGGTCTGTTGCAAACTTTTGCTACTGCGCTATAGAGTGTCCAATCTGATGTAAAATCGCGTGAAAAGTCCATTTTGGTGGCATCAGAAAGTCATAAAATGCAAAATGAAACTCACGAGAGACGTTCAATGAAATCCAAGATGGCGGTAAAATATCGAGCAACCCGTATGCATGCAGCACGAACATCCAAAGATAGCCAACCTCGCAAGTATTGATCAAAACCCGATATACAACGTAAATAAACACATAACCTCTGAAACTGTGAGGTTGTCAACGTTGGCAATCCTTAGATGTTAAAGGTGCATATGCATACAGATTGCTCGATATTTTACCGCCATCTTGGATTTCATTAAACGTCTCTAGCGAGTTTATTATCGCATTTCATGACTTTCTGATGCCGCCAAAGGATTTTTCGGGCAATTTTACATACGATACGATGAAACACTCTTTATCGTTGTAGCAAAAGTCTGCAACAGACCCATTGCTGTTTTACGAGCAGTACACTTCTTAATTAATATCTGCCATGAATTTTAAAATCGGATTTAAATAAAATTTAAATTTTTTTTCAAATAAAATTTTGATCCTAGAGAAAAAGGGAAAAATTAAGTGTATGTAGTGTTCTTCCCAATTATATTTTTCTCGTGGAAAGACCCAATTTTTATATTTTCCTCCTTCCGGTTATTTAACCATTTGGGGTGAAAATTTTTTAAAGTTTTCATTTGCTAAAAAAAAAAAAAAATTAAAAATAGGGGAAAAAATAAATTCAGTAATTTCAAAGTTGCATTTTTTTGTAAAAATGGCAACCCTGCGTTACGCACCAACATACAATGAAATCGGAAAATCTCTATCAGATTTTCAGTAAGCTATTTTCAACCACTCTGCACGTTCTCTATCCTGTGCTGCGCGCTCTAGGACAAAATCGACAATTCTTACTCGTTTAGTATCTGTTCCACATGTGACCCACCATGCAGCGACAGTACAACTCAAGTCCCCTACTTTTAGATAAGGCTTCAAAGTAATTGTTCCAGATCTGGGCTCATCTGCAGTTAAGGGTCAATAATCTGTCCAAAATTCCAGAGTAAAAATCGGATCGAACATAAAAATGAGTGTACATTTTTACTCTAATTCGAAGTAAAAATTGAGTATACCAAGAGTAAAGAGCGGAAAATACTATTCAGGAGGGTGTGTAGTGTGTACTGTGTACGTCTCCTCGATTGAGTATCATAATTTTTAACTTCGTGGAGGAGTACAAATTATGACTATATCTTTCCTCCTTTCCGGTTATGTAACCGGAATTGGAGTGAAAATTTCTAACGGTGCAATTACGTTCAAAAATGTACTTATTGTTAATTGAAAATGTCAGTCACCCATTATCTGGAGTTGCCACGCAAGTTGAGTCTTATACTGCGACCAGGGCTGCCGTTTTGCGTATAATCGATGCTATTTTTCAATTCACCGATGATTCCACCGGTTGAGAAAAGATTACACAGATGAGTTCAGTGCATGACTGTAATAAACTAAAATACTCGCATCTGTAATCTTTTCTCAACCGGTGGAGTCGTTGATGACTTTAAAAAACTTGCAGGTATTTTAACTAATCAACGGAGTTTCCACCGATTAAGGAAAGATTACAGATCAGAGTATTTTCGTGCATTACATCCATACACTGAACTGAACTTTGTAATCTTTTCTCAACCGGTGGAATCATCGGTGAATAGAAAAATAGCATTGATTATACGCAAAACGGCAGCCCTGACTGCGACGCTTGTTTAGTTGTTTACTCTTCGAGTCTCATACACGCGTGCTTTAACCCTTTGCACTCCATTGTCGGGTCCGGCCCGACATTGAAAAAATGCCGATATTATCCACTGTCAGGCCGGACCCGACCGGACCCGGCATAAAGTTTGAGCTTTCGCTGCTCCTCTGTCGGGTGTGGCCGGAATCATAAGAAGACTTAATTTGTATTGTAATTCCATAAGATCATTACCATACAACATGTAGTTAGTTTATAGGCTCAAAAATAAAGTGTGGTGAATAAAGGCATTTTTTCACTAATTATCTAAATTTAATTTGGAGTACAGGTGGCCACTGTGAGAAAAGTAAGTGGAGTGGAAAGGGAATTTTGATAGGACTTACATCTTGGATTATATCGCCTCTATGGTTATTGCTTGTTGCAGTGAATGGACCAAAGTGTAAACTTCTGCTCATGAAAACTAGCAAATTTTATCAATGAAATATACAGGGTGTCCCAAAATTGATAGTAAATATTTTTACCACGTATTTTTGGGGCCAAAATAGGACTTTTTTTTCCTATGAACACGTGCCCGAAAATGCCCCCCCTCGGAGCTACAGCCCCCAAAAGTTTTTAAAAAAATCGGTTTTTCTTCGATTCTAGCAACGGATCTGCGTAAAAATGGATGAAAATTGGTTGTTGGGAGTAACTTTAGGCGTTCTTTCCGATTCCGTGGCCGAAAACTCCTGAAAGGGTCAAGAAGGGGGGGTTTGAGGGGGGTTCAAATTTTAAATTGAATAATTTTTTAGTGCTCCGTAAGAAAATGAGAGAAGTAATAAAAGAATATGATGAAACAAAACAAAAGGAACATTTTTGATCTCTTGTGTTTTTTTTCGCCGGAAGCGCACAGCCCGAGAGCGCTGCTCTGCACTGCAGTGCACTCAACTGACTCAACGATCGACTCGACGCAACGCGGCACTGAAACAGCGCTCTCGGGCTGTGCGCTCCCGGCGAAAAATCGATTTTACTCGTTTTATGTGCGTCTTATGAAAAAAATACAAGAGATCAAAAATGTTCCTTTTGTTTTGTTTCATCATATTCTCTTATTACTTCTCTCATTTTCTTACGGAGCACTAAAAAATTATTCAATTTAAAATTTGAACCCCCCTCAAACCCCCCCTTCTTGACCCTTTCGGGAGTTTTCGGCCACGGAATCGGAAAGAACGCCTAAAGTTACTCCCAAAAACCAATTTGCATCCATTTTTACGCAGATCCGTTGCTAGAATCGAAGAAAAACCGATTTTTTTAAAAACTTTGGGGGGCTGTAGCTCCGAGGGGGGGCATTTTCGGACACGTGTTCATAGGTGAAAAAAGTCTTATTTTGGCCCCAAAAATACGTGGTAAAAATATTTACCATCAATTTTGGGACACCCTGTATAGCGTATGTGAAACCTTGCGACCGTCGTCGCTTTACATGACGCCACGCGACGCTCGCTCTGAGTTTATAAGGAGTAAGTGCGAACAAAATATGACAGGCATTGCGTGCTTTTTCATCTTCCGTTTGTGAGTCCCAAATCATTTTATGACCTCTCCCGAGTAAAAGCACAGTAAAAAAAACCATCTTCCGGTTTTAAGTGGGTAAAGTATTGTTTTTGAAGTAGATCAAAGAAGAAAAAAAATTTAAACACCTTACGCGAACATTTTATATGTATGTATGCCTTCATCACACAGTGGAAGAAAAGTTACAATTTTTAAGGAATAAAATAAAAAAAACAACAATTAAGTTTGTAAACACGAATTACCGAGGTTAATAAAAATTTGGTAGAAGTATCAACTGATACAGCTTACACTATACCTTAAATTACATGATTGTGATTAAAAATTCTGAGTTTTGAAATTTTAACGGAGCTAAATTCTTTAATTTTTTTGTCCCGAAAAATCTATTTCTAACAGGTGTGCGCCGGGTTTTTTTCCTCGCTATAAGTAGGGAGAAGAGAGAGGAAGAAAATAAAAACTCTGCCTCTTCGTGAGGACAGAGGAGGAGTTGTGTGGATTTGTTACATTCTTATCTCGTCGAAATCCGGTTTTTCCTCCACGTCTGACACAAATTAAAGATTTAGCAACGAACGATATAAAGAAGAAATAAAATGTACTAAAAAAAAGTGAAGAAAAATTGAAACGCTTAGTTTGTCGAGACAAACGGTAACTTCCCACCAGAGCGTCGCGTCGCGCCGTCGCACAGTGGATCGAGTCAATGGGAGAGGTCGGACATGAAGTTGCAACTTTAAATGCGTATATCTTTGTTAATACGCAACATACAAATTTGAAAGTTATTTCATTGAATTCACCGTTAAATTTTCTACAAAAACCACCCTAAATAGTTTATTTTCTGATGGTAAAAACATTCAAATTTTCATTTTTAGTCATACATTCCATGTCCGACCCTTCCCATAGACTCGTTCCATTGTGCGTCGCTGCATAGCGTCCAAACCCACAGATCAGGTTCAGGCTCAGCTGCGGCGGCATAAGTTCAAGGTCACGGGCCAGAAATTCTCGTGAATGTCAAGAGAGTCAGTATTGTAGCTAATCCTCGCATCAAACTTCGACGAATTAACGAAAATTCTGATTGAAAACGCATGCGCATGGTTACCAGTGCAGTGGCGTAACGTGCATTTCGGCAACGTTGTGATTTATCCATTTAAACCCATTAAAATAATCGAACTATATAGGGTGTTCGGTGAACACCTTCGCATTCGAGCTTTTTCGTGGATTTAAATGGACACATTACAACGTTGCCAAATTGCACGCTACGCCACTGGCAGTCACTCCTGCTCAAGAAGAAAATAATAAATAAAAAACTTATGCAGTCCAGGGCTGCCGTTTTGCGTATAATCAATGCTATTTTTCTATTCACCGATGATTCCACCGGTTGAGAAAAGATTACACAGTTCAGTTCAGTGCATGACTATGATAAACTGAAATACTCGCATCTGTAATCTTTTCTCAACCGGTGGAGTCGTCGATGACTTTAAAAAACTTGCGGATATTTTAATTAATCAACGAAGTTTCCACCGATTAAGGAAAGATTACAGATCAGAGTATTTTCGTGCATTACAGTCATACACTGAACTGAACTGTGTAATCTTTTCTCAACCGGTGGAATCATCGGTGACTAGAAAAATAGCATTGATTCTACGCAAAACGGCAGCCCTGATGCAGTCGAGGGCATAGTCACTTTTTCCGAAAACCGTTTTATCTCTGTCACAGTTCCGAACGTAATAAATAAATAATAAATAATAAATAATAAATCCGTCGAAATAAATCAAATAAAATTAGACTGAATTTAGTCACCTTGCCGAAAATCTCTGCGACATTCAGTAAAGTTAGAATGAGTTGATTCTTTTTGGCCACAGTGCGAAATCTTCATGCCTATCTAAACTTTTCAGGCTTTACAAGAGAAATAATTTAAGTCCTATTAAGAGGCAACTTGTTTTTTGGTTCGGGGTCACAACCAAACAACGTCCAACTGCACCGCACGTTAGCTGATGAGCAACTCGATGTTGATGTCAGTGTAGCCAATACCGCATCTACTCATACCATGCTGATTCTTTTGAAAAAAGTGGGGTCAGGGTTCGTCTTGGTACATGTAAGCTTATGGAATGCTTATGGCGTTATCGAAGATTTGGTTCGTTTTTTGAAGTTCAACCAAACTTGGAAAAGTACGTCAGTAATGAAAGTTTATGGCTTAGTTATTGTCCCAAAGCAGTAAAAGAGTTGAAAATCGTGTTTTGAGATGATAATAATCACGATTTTGCATTTCACCAAAATTTCATTCTCCATAAGCGTATGTATACCAAGACGACCCTAACCTCAAAGAAGCAGCTTGGTATGTTATGGGACGGTATTGGTGTAGCCCATGCCAAGCGTTGGAGTTTAGTTGTTGTTCATGTAAAAGCCAACGGAGGGTCAAATTGGATGTTGCTCCCTGTTTCATTTTTTGAGTCCGCGAAAAGAAAAATAGCCACCGCGCGTAACTAGCTTGGAAAAGTCAGCGTTTTTACTTGTGCAATGTGCTGTTATTAACCCGCCGTTAGTCGCGCGGGGTCTGAAAGACCCCACGGCTCGGAAAACTTAAGTTTTTTTTATGAAATAATTGAGATAAAAAAAAATCACTCCAGGTACCTTCAAATGAATGTTTGAACTACGTTATTTGCAAAGTTCGAAAAAAATTCAGTCATGTTTACGACATGGCGATGTTGCCAAAGTCAGCTGGGGTCCGCCTGACCCCACGCGACTAACGGCGTGCAGTAAAAGTTGAGAATATTTTTCTTGACTTTTTTTTATTTCTCGCCATGAAACATTTTTTTAGGTCATAAGTTCCAATTAAATTCTTCAGTTTTGTAAATTTATGTAATTTAATCATAAATATAGCGTAAAACGGTCAACTTCAGGGGAAATTTCACTAAGCTAAAAACTAAGCTAGCATCGAGCTATGGTGTGCCAAAATTGCATTGGAATCGAAAATTTGTAAATTTATGTAATTTAATCATAAATATAGCGTAAAAAGGTCAACTTCAGGGGAAATTTCACTAAGCTAAAAACTAAGCATAGCATCGAGCTATGGTGTGCCAAAGTTGCATTGGAATCGATGCGACCGAAGAGGAAGAGTAACCATCAAGCCGTACCTAATCGTCAAAACATTTCTCAATGTTATCGCAGTTTCAAGTAACAGCAATCAAATTTTGTTTAACTTATATTTATTTTTCTTCAATTTTTTTACAAATAAAAATGAGAATAATAGTATAATAAATAAAATAATATTTTCATCCTAAATACGAAATGAATTACCTAATTTTGTTGATTTTTACATGCCTAGTGTTCGCACGGGAACAACGCAAAAAAATTAGAAGAAAAAAACAAATCAGTGCATGTTCCGGGGAAGGGGGGGTTAATTGGGGGGGGGGGGGGGGTTAATGGGGTGTTGGCGAGGGGTGAGGAGAATTGGGGTGAGGGTGAGGGAAGGGGAGTAGAAGGCCAATAGCCAGTCCCAAGTATCACAACGGATGACGCCCGAATCAAACAAAGACGGGCCCCGTCTTTGCCCCCCCCCCTCCACGGTCTCGGGCTTGAGGAAAATTTGGCCCCTGAATGTTGAGCTATCAAATGAAAACTCAGAATTTAAATTGTCATCATAAAATCTATTTTTTGGGTCATTTTTACCATGAAAAGTAGGACAATATTGGAATAATGAAAATTTGGGGGATTTCGTTTTAGGGTGATTTTGAGGAGCCTGCAACTCAAAATTTTGCCCCGACAACCCCATGAGATTTTTTTTTTGTTTGCAACAGTAATCATACTAAACACATTCATGCACAAGACGGTGACCAAAATTTTAATTGAATGCCCCAAAAGCAAGGAAAATTGCGAAAAGGTGAAAAATTGACATTTTTACAGAGGTGACATTGACCCCTCGCATTTCCCCTTAATTATTATTTAAATTTTTTTTCGACCCAAAAAACTTGTTTCTTGTATACTCAAAATGTAGTTCCTAAGTTTTGGTGGAAAAAAATTCATCCCACGCTGAAAAATTGCTAAAAACGTGTTGGGGTCCGACAGACCCCACGCGACCATCCGTGTAAGTTTTTGCCGCGCGACTAACGGCGGGTTAACTCGCTTACAATCCGTCGTATCGAAAAAATGCAAGTGACCATAGGTCTTTCTAAGAGCTTTTCCCATTTGATTTTAGGTATTATATTTCAAATATTTAATAATAATGTCATTTCTATGATAATAGGGAAAAAAGTTTTATTTTGACCTCAAAAACACGTGGTAGGTAGAAGTTTTTATACGGAGTTCAGTTAGACCCTATGTTTTATGTCTGGCTCACATGAACGAAACTTCTGTACTTTGATATTTTTATCTTTCAGTAGCGCACCGAGAATCTCTTCATCTCTCTCTTTTCTCCATTGAAAAACGTATGTTAGACAAGAATGGACATGGGGATAAATCCCCCTCTTTCTGTCCTTTTCCTACTCATACATTTAAATGGGAAATGAGAGAGATGGAAGAGATCCTGGTTGCGCCAATGTTATCATTTCATTTTTTAGAGGGGGTGATGTTCACAAGGGGCCTAACCCTGACGTGGCGGTTGGGGTATCTTGTATTATTATTTTTATTATTTTTCTAGTGTGTGTGGTAGAAGGACATTGAAATGAAATACCTGAATGAAGCCTACAGTTTAGAGTAATTCATTCATCTCACAATCAGTGTGACCAGAGTGGCGATTGAATCGATCTCATTGGAGCCTATAGCTATTTCAAAACCAAGCAAGGCTCAATTAGCATCAAATTGCCCTTGGTCGGCT
Source organism: Trialeurodes vaporariorum (assembly GCA_011764245.1). Taxonomy (NCBI): domain Eukaryota; kingdom Metazoa; phylum Arthropoda; class Insecta; order Hemiptera; family Aleyrodidae; genus Trialeurodes; species Trialeurodes vaporariorum. The sequence continues at coordinate 82,115,979 of VMOF01000002.1, read as the reverse complement.
GTCTTGCTCTATTTTCAGTTTGTAGCGTCACGATGTCACGATTATAAATTGCGAAGTAACCAATGGATCGGAGACCTTGAAGGGGGGAGGGGACCAGTGTAACGAAAAGCGGTCATCATTAGGCACCGTAAGTGAATTGAGCCTGTTTCTCATAAACCTTTACTGCTTATGTTTATGACCTTATTTTAAAGAATCATTTCACAGCAACAATTTAAAACGTTAATCATTATCATTTTAACCCCCCCCCCCCCTACTCCTTTCCACCAATGAGCAGGAGGCAGAAAGAGCAACTTAGTGTCTATGAATAATATTCGTCATATTAGAAGTCAGCATTATCATCTTAATTCACAGTAAATGTAAATTAAGATAACACCCTTTGGTAAAAATGCAGCATAACCAATTGTCCATGACATTTCCACGGAAACCACGTATTTGACTATATCCTCGTATTTTACCGTGGAAATCGGTGTGGTTACAATGGAAATTGATGTAGTTTTTATGGGAATATATTTCCATAGCAAATTGGTCATGGAGCATTTTTACCAGGCTAATTATTGACAAGTCTCTTTGTACATACCAATATATTGGTTTTCAAATTATTGTTCTCGTGCGTCACTCATTTGAGCCTTTTTTTACCAATTGTTCTGGCTTTTGTAATAATTGCGTTGTAACCCTTTTTGTTTCAGATAAATTTTGGAGCAACCGCTAGCATAGGGTGTTTTATCCCATACGTAAGTATTTTTGAATATATTTTTTGGGTTATTTCATACGTAAGAGCAATAAGTTTAGAAATATAATAATTTCCGTCACGTTCTGTAACTTCTTTAAATACACTTGTCTTTAGTGGCTAGTCGTCGTTATTGCCCGAAAAACTTTGAGCCTAGTAAAGGTCGTTTTAGAAGCGTAGGCTCACCTAGACCGATAATCTTTGAAATTTTTCAACATTATTTCTCTCGTTATACAAAGTGAAAATTGATGAAAATTAATTCAAGAGTTGAATTCAATTCAGTTATGCGGAACGCATATAAAGCAACAGTTAAAAGTCGAAGGCAAGTTTTGTTTTGATTTGTAAGAATGAAAATTGAAAATTCGCCAAAGGTTATGGACAGTCTATAGGTGTGCGCCAGCGCTTATGCACTTCTGAAACGAGCTCTACTTTTCCAACGAAAAGTTTATCCCTTCGTTCTTGTGTAAAAAACAAGCGATCATGCGAATACAAACACTTGAATGATCCTGCGGGTGGAAGGTGGAGTACCGTGGGGAGGGGGGGGGGTTCACTGGGCTCTTTCGCGAAAAGTGAAAGCGCCAAAATTATTTTTAAATTGAGGACTTTGAAGGAGGATCTACAAAATTTTGGAGAACAACAACAACCCACAATTAAATTAGAGGATGGACCCCACCTGTCCGTTTTCAGCGATAGAGAAATCAATTGGGCTGGACCTATTGATTTCGCGAATCGTGATGTCTCAGAGCGGCTTCGCGAAGGAAGTCCCGTCCGAAATTACGTTCAAAGTTATCCGCGCAGGTTCAGGAGGGGCTCTCGTTCGGATGTGACGCGGTTAGAGACCGGATCGAGATGAATCAGCATCTTGGAGTTAGGGTCATGTTGTTCTCGGGTGGGGGGGGGGGGGCTCCGAGAGCCAGTCCAGTTTTTCGAGCTACTCGGTGGAGAGGCTTCAGGCCCCTCTCTATGGCGGCTTAAGGCAACTGGACACAACTGTTGGCGATGAATCGCCGATGTTGATGCATCAATCCCGGATTGTGGTCCCAGAATCCGATCGTCGGCGACCTAGCGTCGCATCGCGTCGCGCGGTTGTACCTCATGACGTGTTTCCGATCCTCTTTCCCCCCTCCCGACGGGATTACCCCCCTTCACCCTTGCCCCTGCCCCCCCCACAAGATCAATTTACTACGAAAGTATGAGTCATACGCATTTTTTTCTTGCTATTCTTTCTGTTTCTTTTTCTCTTTTTTTTTCTTTACCCCTATCCCCTTTCCGCTTCCAGCGCTCAGACCCTGTTCAAGCTCACGTTTCATGTCGATGCCTTCAATGTTGCCGCGCGAATCAATGTTAATAGCGCAAAAGGGTAAAACTGTGTTTCTGTAGATGTCTGACAAGGGGAGGCTCAGAAGTCGCCGCCTCCAATTTTGAAAACAATTGCACGAAAATGTAGCTATAGTAAAACTATTTGACTCGTGGTCCTCACTTTTTGCCAATAGGCCTTCCTAAAGCGTCAGAATTTTTTTGAAAGTTGCCGAAATTCACGTAAAAAACCCGAGCGGAGAGCGTTCCGAATATTTATGTGAATTTCGGCAACTTTCAAAAAATTCCTGACGCTTTAGGAAGGCCCATTGGCAAAAAGTGAGAAACACGGGTCTAATAGTTTTACTTTAGCTACATTTTCGTGCAATTGTTTCCAAATCGGAAGCGGCGACTTCTGAGCCTCCCCTTGTGAGTGATTTATACTTGTATAAATAAGGCGTGGGGGATAATACCACTTTTTTGAGTTGTGCGTCCTTCACTTAAGGTCAGAATTTTCTTTACATATGTTTCATCAGAATCGGACATAATTTTATTTGGGGAAGAAGAAGATGTAAATACTGCAATGAAAAACCATTATCTTCAGTGAAGGGTGCACCTGAAAGAAAAAATGTTAGTTTTGCCCCGGTGAAAATTCTCATCCAAAAGCAGCAAAAAAATCTCAACATGAGATTTGAAACCCGATTTCATGTTGATCTCATGATGATTTCATGCTGAGCTAAAGATGAAGTCTACTCATCATGAGATGAACATGAAATCATGTTCCAAATCTCATGCTGAGATTTTTTTTTGTTGATTTTTAATGTGAATTTTTATCAGGCTGCGCCATCGTGGAAACGTTTAACAAAATAGTAATGTTTTTTCTTGAAGACTTCTTGAGATAAGACTGAACCTAGAAAAGATAGGAAAGACACAGTTTCCAGAAGTGGTACTTTTGATCTACCAGGACTCCTGTAAAAAACATCATTTAGCACCGATACAGATTCTTTATCACGTAGACTGTATTACCCACCCGGTTTATAATAAACTGTAGAATGGGTAATGCACCACGGCAGTAAACAAATCGACTGCGGTTGTAAATTGATACATTGTTATTGATGGCAAATCTACGGAGTCGATGTTTATCCAATGTGAAAATCTCTATCGGCGCTATTTGATGATTTTCAAGCAATGGGTCTGTTGCGTACTTAATATGACACATTGTTTGTAACGTAAAATTCGGCGGAAATAACGATGCGCCCATTAAAAATTTTCAAAATCCACTCATTAACTCAGAAAATACCTTCCATTTCAAACAACCCGCGCTACACTAGACACTATATCACCGACTTATAACTACATATGTGGAACCATCTCGTTTACGTAAACATGAACAGAACTAACAAACATTGGAATGTTTTATTTAGATGCGTATATTTCTTATATTATTTTGTAATCTTTTATAAACCGAAAAGCCCAGACAGCAAATGCAGCTTATATTTCACGTATTAAAGAAGAAATTACATCATGTTGTAGTTACGATGTTGTTTACTTATGCAGGGTGGTTCCGTCTTTGTAGTAGTATACCGGTGCAAATAGTGTCTAGTGTAGCGCGGGCTGTTTGAAATTGAAGTGATTTCCTGAGTTAATGGGTGGTTTTCGAACGTTTTTAATGTGCGCATCGTTATTTTCGCCGAATTTTACATAAGTTTCAAGGTTCTATATTTTTGTAGCAAAAGTATGCAACAGACCCATTCCTGATGGTAGATTTGCCGATAAATTTATTTTCCGCGCGAAGGGAAGTAAATTTAACCGGTCATTAGCTGTCTCTTCAGTAGACTTGACAACATTGTCTATCTTATTTCATCGGCTCCCTTCCACTCTTCCATCTACCCATTTTCCTTCCTTTCCTTGCTCTTTTTCTCTCTTTAGTCTTCCTCCTCTCTCTATCTCGCTTCCTCTCTCTCTCTCTCTCTCTCTCTCTCTCTCTCTCTCTCTCTCTCTCTCTCTCTCTCTCTCTCTCTCTCTCTCTCTCTCTCTCTCTCTCTCTCTCTCTCTCTCTCTCTCTCTCTCTCTCTCTCTCTCTCTCTCTCTCTCTCTCTCTCTCTCTCTCTCTCTCTCTCTCTCTCTTGGCTCGCTCGCATTGTCGGGACTAATTTCTCATTATTTCTGCAAGTCTGAATCTGCTGCCTCAGACGCGGTCTTCCCGTGCTTCCGATGTGATGCATCGCGCATTGACTCATGGGTACAAAGTGCAACCGCATCAATCCTTCTTCATCTTGAAATGTACTTTTTCAGAAGGTCAGGTCAGGGAAAGCAGGGAAGGTCATCTCGCAAGGTCAAGTCAAGTAACGTCAGGATACCATGGAGAACTGAAAAGGCTTCTCGATCTCGTGCATCAAGTAATAATATAGTATAATAGTAATAGAATAGTAATAAAACAAGTATATTATAATTGTTTAGGAAACGGATCGGACTCGGAAACACTATCAGAAAAATAACTTATTAAACGTGAGAAACGCTTTCTCTGACTCAGGGGTGTTCGATGTATATCTACTTCAATGGGTCTGTTGCAAACTTTTGCTGCAGCGATAAAAAGTGTTTACTCCAATGTAAAATCGCCTGAAAAGTCCATTGGTGGCATCATAAAGTCAATAAATACAATATTAAACTCACAAGAGGTGTTTATCGAAATCCAAGATGGCGGCAAAATATCGAGAAATCTGAATGTATGCACCGTGATCGACCAAGGATTGCCAACTTTGACAACCTCACTGCAGGTAGAGGTTATGCGTTTATTTACGTTGTGATTGGTTGTGATGGATATTGTGAGGTTGGCTATCCTTGGATGTTCGTGGTGCATGCATACAGATTGCTCGATATTTTGCCGCCATCTTGGATTTCCTTAAACGCATTTTGTGAGTTTATTGTTGCATTTCATTGCTTTCTGATGCCATCATTGGACTTTTCAGGCGATTTTACATTAGATTGCACACTCTATAGCGCTGTAGCAAAAGTTTGCAACAGACCCATTTTTTGGATTCGGACTGTCGAAACAAAGTAACACGATGGTAAATCAATGGCGAATGTGAGTTGGTTTATTAAATCATTCATTGTACGTATAATTGTCATTTCATCAAAATATAGGATACAAATTAATTGGTCAGTTGCAAACTTTTGCTACGACGATTAAGAGTGTTTAATCCAATGTAAAATCGCCTGAAAAGTCCATTGCTGGCATCACAAAGTCATTAAATGCAATAGTAAACACACAAGAGGCGTTTAATGAAATACAAGATGGCGAAAAAATATCGAGCAATTTGTCTGCATGCACCACGAACATCCAAGGATATAGCGAACCTTACAATATCGATCGCAACCAATCACAACGTAAACAAACACATAACCAACCTCTATCTCCAGTGAGGTTGTCAAATTTGGCTATCCTTGGATGTATGTTCGAGGTGCATGCATACAAATTGCTCGATATTTTTCCGCCATCTTGGATTTCATTAAACGCCTTTTGTGAGTTTATTATTGCATTTTATGACTTTCTGATGCCACCAATAGACTTTATAGGCGATTTTACATTAGATTAAACACTCTCAATCGTTGTAGCAAAAGTTTGCAACAGACCCATTTTCTGTACACTATTGTTTGACGTTGTAAATAATGTGTGGTAATGTTTGCGCTGTTATATTGGAAACTTTTATTCCGTTTTCATCGAAAATTTGAGCCTGAGTCTAAACCCTAAATGAAACGTTGACATTATCACATAGCTTTTTAAGAGTCAGAATGTCGCGCCATACCTGAATGACCTTTTAATTGTTAAACAGCTGTTAATGCCAACAACCTGTTTAATTTTAGGTCCACTTTGGTTTACCTCGCTGACAGTACCGACTTAAACAAAATTCGTTCGTTTGGTGGTTTTTGAAGCGTTATTGGAGGGATGCAATTTTTTTTATGACAGGCTTTGGTGTCAGCTGTGAGCGGAAATTCCATGGAATCACCTTCGTTTATTCAAGGCCGCTCACTAAAACAAGGATGCGTTCTATATTTTTTCGGGGGAAACAATAAATTTTGGCACTGACGTCTGACAATGGGGCTCTTGCAAACTTTTGCTGTAAGCAAATAAATAGTCCCATCTTATGAATAGACCAGCAAAAATCACGAAAATCACAATAAGAAAGTCTAAATTTCAGTAATAAACTCACATAACTGCTATAACGGCAAGATGGCATTGGCGGTTTGACGCAAGTATCATGGGATCATGGAGATTCCTCTCTATTTTGTCACTTCTCTACGGAAACACAGAGATGTGTCTCAATTTAGATAGGAATCTCCCATGATACCTGCGTCTCTCGGCCATTAAGCCCGATTCTAAGTGTGAATTTCGTGATTTTTTAGTGTACTCATCGTCATTTTTACAGGTTTTTATGCAAGAATCAACTCTTCAATCCCTTATAGAAAAAGTTTGCAGAGCCCCATTCAAAATAGATATCTCCTGGAAAGAGGCGTTCTGCGTTCATCTTAAGGAGAAAAAGCCCAGTGATCGCCTCCTCGAGGCCCCCGGACAGCCTAGAATTCAGGAGCCAATCATAAGTGATACACCGTGTGGTGAGACTCGATAACTTTAACCGCGTCATATGCCTTGAAACTGTGAAATCGCTCTGAGGCATGACCCGAGAAATTTTGCGGAGCTTCATTCATACTCCGGATTAGGTAACTAGACGTCCTGAAGAATAATAGTATTACGAAATGACTGAACGAAGCGTTTCCTTCTTGCGCGTATAGATAGTATTACTTTTGTATAACACTTGCTCTGCAAGAGGCGGCTCGTGCAATTCGATTTATCGATATCCTTATCTTATATAAACGCATGCGTACAATTCGATTATTCTTCATCGTTTGAAACGGGAAAAACATCGATCTATCGAACTGAACGAGCCACCACTAGTCTCTGCTCTACATAAATCGCTTCAGTGCCCCATTCTGTCATTCACATGACATGACTTATGAATAGAATGCATGTAGCCTCGACTTATGATTGATTAAGGAAATAAATAAATAAAGGGTTAAACGCATAAGCACGAGAATTCAATAAAATGCGTTCTCGAATAATGGATCCAGGAACTGTATACAATGAAGTGCCTTGTAAAATCAACGGCAAATCTAGTGATATTTTGTTGTTTTCGTTTGAACCAATAGACGCGTATCGATTATATACAATTGCTTTTTATCATAGTTTTAAAATCAATGGAATCATATATAAGTATGTTTGAAAGATCGGAAGTCAAATCATGAGCAGTAAGAATAGCTTCGAATTATGTTCTCCCAGACAATAACCTAGAATGAAAGGGTCAGAATGCTTTTATATAAGCTTCTGAAAAATTCTCGACGATCGGCCAACAGCATTTCTCGTGAAAATTTCAAAGTAAAAAAAGTTGTGATCTTTCCTATGTTCTCTCCTCGACAGTCAAGCATTGTCTGAGAGGGTGAGTTTTTGCTTGACCAAATCTGATGGTGCACGTGTTTCACATTTTTTGCAATATATTCTAATCCTTTCAGAGCTGCCGTTTTGCGTATAATCAATGCTATTTTTTCTATTCACCCATCGGTTGAGAAAATATTACACAGTTCAGTTCATTGTATGACTGTAATGCACGAAATTACTCGCATCTGTAATCTTTTCTCAATCGGTGGAAACTCCGTTACTTAATTAAAATATCCGCACGTTTTGTAAAGTCATCGACGACTCCACCGATTGAGAAAAGATTACAGATCAGAGTATTTTCGTGCATTAGTCATACATTGAACTGACCTGTGTAATCTTTTCTCAACCGGTGGAATCATCGGTGAATTGAAAAATAGCATTAATTATACGCAAAACGGCAGTACAGAATCCTTTTTAGTCAATTTTATTTCTCTTCTTTCTTTCAAAGTTTCCTTACGGTTTGTGCGATTTCAAAAATTGTCTGCTGCTTCATGCTAAAGACGAATCTAATTTGCCGTTTCTTATACTTTGACAATTATTGATGCGTACTTGCAATCGCTCACTTCTGAAGCATAGGTACTAATCCTTTTTGGTAAACGTGGGGTCAAAGCGCGCGGTGCGGCGAGCCGGAAGAACAAAGATTGATAAGTATCGGCAGGTAATCTCTGAGAGAAAGACTCCATAAATCACGAGTGCGTGAGTTGTCTTTCCAATAAATCGCCATTATGCTGTTTTAGGGTTTCTTCAGAAGAGCGCATTTCTCATGTTCCATAAGCCTTGTTTCTGACGATTCCCTTAACAACCATTATAACACTACTTGTATCTTGAGTCCCTGTATGTAGGAGTTAAGTCAAAAGGGTGGTCAACCTCTGATAGGTCACACGTTTCCTGCTCTACACGCACCGCCATTGGATGCGTTTTTGCACGTTTGTTTACATATACATTTGTTTACAAACGAATAAGTCCAAAGGTATTTCACGGAGAAAAAGGAGTTAAACGTCGATGAACAAGTTAATTTTAATCACCTCAAGAATGTCTATACAGGGTGTTTCTAAAACTTGTGTCATCCTTTCTACCACGTATTTTTGAGGTCAAAATAAGACTTTTTTTCCTATGAACATGTGTCCGAAAATGCCCCCCTTTTGAGCTACAGCCCCCGAAAGTTTTAAAAAAGTGTTGGTTTTTTTTTGGTATATCGACCATAATTATGAACCAAATGTCATGAAAATTGGTGTACCGAGGTTCTTTTGCGTGTAAAATCCATTAATGACCTCGAGAAATTCAGAAATGAGGTCTGACTGTATTTTTCAGGCAATCTTATACCTTCAACGACACAAATTTTATGCAACGGATTAGAAGTTTGAAAAATAAAAACTGAAATCAGATGGGAAAAACTCTTAAAAAGATATTTGGTCCTCGTTGTTTTGGTCGATACGACGCGTATTAAGCGAGATAATTGCTGCACAAGGTGGAAAAGTCAGCGCTTTTACTGTAGCGGGCGGGCCGAAGTAGCAGCGGAGTTGCGGGTTGCATACTTACTGTCACTCTTCATGGTAAAAGCGCAGACTTTTCCACCTTGTGCAGCAATTATCTCGCTTAATACGCGTCGTATCCACCATAACCAAGAGGACCAAATATCTTTTTAAGAGTTTTTCCCATCTGACTCCAGTTTTTATTTTTCAAATTTCTAATCCATTGCATAAAATTTGTGTCGTTGAAGGTATAAGATTCCCTGAAAAATACAGTCAGACCTCATTTCTGAATTTCTCGAGGTCATTAATGAATTCTACACGTAAAAGTACCTCGGTACAACAATTTTTTAAAACTTTCGGGGGCTTTAGCTCAAAAGGGGGACATTTTCGGACACATGTTTATAGGAAAAAAAAAGTCTTATTTTTACCTCAAAAATACGTGGTAGAAAAAATGACATAAGTTTTAGAAACACCCTGTATAACGTTCGAAAGAGTCTTTAAAAGCGAAAGTAGATGTTGATCACCTAAGACAGTAAAAGATTACATAGTTAGAAATTTTACGGCGCTGTAATCTTTGCATTGGACCAAAACACAATAGCGACCCTCAGAATGGAAACGCATGTGCATAAACGCATCCAATGGCGGCGCCCTTGAGTTCACTTAACTCTGAACATACACATACAGTGACTCTAGTTGCATCTTTATAGACACCAATGACCGTGAATAAATAAAGTCTTCAAATCATTTTCCCTTTATCTTTCCTAGAAAAAAAAAAAATGGAGGAGGGAAAGACGAATGAATAGAGCTTTTATTCTTGATCTTGATCCATGGATGTATGAATAAGAGTGAATGAAATGAATAAGGCATGAGTATGATGAATAAAAAATGCAAGTCAGCTCTTGAGTAGCGTACGTAGCGCAGGCGAGGGCAGGAGCACCGAAAATTGGCGACTGCATATATACGCATCAGGTATAGTATAGACGAGCGTTGAGAATTCTGGAGGTGGAGGAACAAGACTTTTCAGAAGACTCGTTGTATACAGGGTGTCAATTGAAAAAGGAGCCAGGCTTAATATCTCGAAAACGGCTCCGAATTTCGAAAAACGCTGAAACACGTGTTCGATTATTTCGAGGGGGACAACTTTTGAGGGGGTCCCCAATTTCAAATGTCAAATGTCGATTTACAGAATGCGATATCTCGAATATGAAAAACGATATGGACCTCCGGTTTGCGCGAAAATGCTCAGTTTGTTACGCATTTTCGATTGATGTATCACTCGATAGGGGTCGTCTCTCGGAATTTTTCTGATAGCCCCCCGTGGGGGCCAGAAACGTTAAAAATGTTTGGGGGCTTTAAAACCAAATTTTGACTAAATTTCTATTAAAATTGATTTTTTTTTCTGAAAAGTGCTTGCTCTGTGGAGCATTTTAGACCCAACATTTTTTGAAATTTGGACTATTTAAAGGAAAGTTACGAATTTCTGAAGATGGGTCCATATCGAACTTTGACCTTCGATATATCGAACACGAAAAACGATATCGACTTTCGGTTTGCGCCAAAAGTCTTAGAATTTTACCTTCTTTTCGATTATCAAATAAAAAATGGGGGTCCCCATTTGAAATATGGGACTTGAACTCCCTGGGGCCCCCCAGAGGGGGTCCCGAAATTGGGGACCCCCTCAAAAGATGTCCCCTCGAAATAATCGAACACGTGTTTCAGCGTCTTTCGAAATTCGGAGCCGTTTTCGGGATATTAAGCCTGGCTCCTTTTTTAATTGACACCCTGTATATAGTCGCAACGCAACTCGCATGCCAGGGCCAGCCAACTTGGCAAATCCTCTGTTTGCTAACACTCAACTCTCGAGCGCTAATATCGCCAAACGCTTTGCGAGTTGACTGGCAGCAAGCTCAATGGCACCGTTGTCAAATTATACAAGTCTTCCGTGAAAGTCTCACACTAGAACGCCAGTCATGTGCGGCGTGAATCATAACCGGATCCAGCAATTTGGCAACCATGAATTCATCCCATTTAAACTCATGTAAAAGGTCGAATTCAGGGGGTGCATAGTGCACGAGGGAAATTCGATATATTTAAGGAGTTTAAATGGAGGAGTCGCATTGTTGCCAGATGGCACGCTACGCCACTGTATGATATAGAGAAGCAAAAAACTAGGAATGACCTCTGAATACCTACTCAAGTGGGTACAGTAATCCACATTTATCGGATTAGCGTTGAAATATATAATCAGACGGGAAAACCTCAATTTAGCAGATTATTGTTGAAATTTACTCAGGTAGAAATATCCGTTCTCGGATGAGCGTTGAAATTAGCGTTAGTTAAAATGTTTGCTGTCGAATGAGTTTTTAAAATATGATGCTTGAATATTATAGATTTTATCGCGTTAAAAACAACGGCGATGCTAATGAACAAATTCTACGTAGCGCAATAACCGAAGACCCATTATTTGGCTCGATCGTATCTCATGAAAATCACTCGAATCTGTAATATTTTTGTCTACGAATTGATGATCCGTCGTCGAATAAAAATTGGAACAGATTGGCAGCACTGGGGCCTCAATTTTTTTTCCTTTACTGGGGCAGTCCTCGACGCCATTTTTACGTCGGGTTTTGCTCGCTGTTAATTGGTGGCAGTGACAGCCCATGCAGTTTGTCAACAACAGATCCTCTACGTTGAAAGGAACATGTGTAAAATAATTGATGTTTAGGAGGTGCATCGAACCCCCAAAAAATCGATAATTTTGCATAGGTTAACAAATGACAAAACAAATGGTTGCGGAATAACACGAGCCGCCACTGATTGGTGGAGACACGACTTGCGTCCAACTTTACGTTAATATTTGTCAACAATAAAATTGATAGAAGCCTATTATTGACGGGTGTATTAATTGCAGCACTGAACTAATAAAAAAAAAAAAAAACGCTTTGGTAGCGCTGACAAAACTTTTTATGGGAAAACGACCCAGCCAAAGACTTAGGTAGAGCTAACTAAAGATTTTGTACACCTAACTAAAGGGTGCTAAAGGTTTTGCTGGGTGAACCAAATATTTGGTTGATGGTTCGCAACTATAGTGCTGGATCATTTTTCTACCAAAGGCTTTTTCAGCGCTATGAAGGTTTTTTTTTTTTTCTGTTTTTTTCTGTGTGTTCGAGATCTTCTCTCTGTTAGAGCTCGTTTCAGAACTGTAGGCGCACCTAGACCGATAATCTTTGGAATTTTTCAACTTTATTTCTCATGTTACGAAATGAAAATTATTGAAAGTTAATTTAAGTGTTGGCATATTATCATTGAGGAACGCTTAGAAAGCAACGGTTCAAAGTTGAAGGCAAGCTTTGTCTTGATTTGAAGGCGAATGAAAATTGAAAATTCGCCAAAGATAATCTGGGTGCACCTACACTTCTGGAACAATCTCTACTAGCATGGGCGCTCGCAGCGGGGGACAATTAAGGGCACTTGCCCCCCCCCCCCGGAATTCAAAAAAGTCAAAATTTCACGGTAAAAAATGAAAGTAACAAAGAAAATGCAATGTTAATCAAAGGAGTAATAGTTATAACAAACTTTATTATTTGTTTTTTTTTGTAATTTCATTTTTTGCAAGGAATAGTATAGAATTAAAAATTTTCCTTGATATCATTTTCGTCTGCTGTCTCTTTCTCCATCATATCAAACACGCCAAAATTATTACTATTATTTGATGCACCCACCATGGATTAATAATTGTACAACATTTGGATGAAAAAAAAAAAAAAAAAAAAAAGAGAGAGGGGGGGGGTCTCCTAGACCTTCCATTGAGGTTCAACAATTTTGCCCCCCCCCTTTGGAAATTTTTCTGCGGGCGCCCATGTCTACTAGTTCGATTTGTGGCCGAAAAGAGCGCCCCTGGCTGCAGTTTTATAACTTCGAATTTTTTGCTAAAATCCAGTTATTCCTCAACAAGAAGGAGCTTTACGGGAGAGGATAAAATATATTTATTATGATAAGCGGACATTTGAGTTAAGGGATAGGTCGGAGGGGGGGGGGGTCACTTAATAGCGCTGTGCGCTAAAGTACGGGCGGTGATCCATCCTTGCGAGAGGCCTCTTTTACCGCAAGGTCCTTGACACTTCTCTTGAGAGTGTAAAGTCGGATCGGGGAAAGGAGCAGAGCGGAGCAGTCTTCACCTGTCCTGGTCGGTCCTGCTCCATCATCACATCGCGGCTCGCATCCGTCGCACAGTGTACCGATGTTGCACCTTAAATAACTCAAACTTTTTCACTTAAAAATATTTATTTTCCAGTCTTTTGAAGCTGAGTTAAACTGTAATACGTAGAGTCCCTATGTAGAGAGTTAAGACAAGTGAAATCGTGGGCGCCGCCATTGGATGCGATTTTGCACATTTGTTTACATTCTGAGGCCGTTTTTGTTAGAGTCCCTATATGTAGAGAGTTAAGACAAGAGGGTAGTCAAATTCTGATTGGTCGATGAATTTTAGGCTCTACGGACGCCGCCATTGGATGCGATTTTGCACTTTTGTTTTGTTTACCAACGGTCTTTTACAGATTAAAGAGTTAATTTGCGACGAATCTGTTAATTTTAATCATAATGCACCACAAGAATGTCCATAAATCTCAAAAGAATCATTAAAAAGCGTTAATACATGTCGATCGACAAAAGCAGGGAAAGATTACATCGTTTCAAACTTAGCGGAACTGTAATCTTTGCTGTGGAGCAAAACACAACAACGGCCTCAGAATGTAAACAAATGTGCAAAATCGCATCCAATGGCGGCGCCCATGATTTCTCTTGTCTTAACTCTCTACATATAGGGACTCTAGTTTTTGTGTTTTGCTCCACTGCAAAGATTACAGTTCCGCTAAGTTTGTAACGATGTAATCTTTCCCTGCTTTTGTTGATCGACATGATTGTATTAACGCTTGTAATGATTCTTTTGAGATTTATAGACATTCTTGTGGTGCATCATTGTATTAAGTCCATTTAAATCCATGAAAAAGATCGAACTATTGGGTGTTCGGTGAACACCTTCGCATTCGACCTTTTGCATTGGTTTAAATGAACACTGTGCAACGTTGCCACATTGCACGTTACGCCACTGTTTTTATGCAGTCTGTAACTACTGACTTTGATTTCCTTTGTGCGTCACTTCTGTAAGATCGCGCGGTCAATTCGCGGTTGCTCCGCATCACAACTTCGCGCCTTCGCGGGCGGACCGCAGCTTCGATTTGAAAATTCTGCGTCTGCTGCCGCGTCGTGGTCGTCCTCCCCCGTCTCACCCCTCCGTCCCTATATAAACGCGGCGCTCCACTCTTGATCGCTCGCTTGAGAAAAACATCAGCTCGTCGCATGTCGCATGGCATGGCGCTGGCGCACACTGGGCCAGTTGCGAAATTTAGCATTTCAAAAGTCCATTTGGCAACCATGCGCGATGGAAATTTTATCACTGAAATCATGTCCTACGATACCTATTGACACAGAATATTCGTGGATTGAAGTCAGGAATGGACGAAAAGATGGTCTTTTCGCGGACGAAAGGCTGGGTTACTGGGAAGACGCTGCACATGATCAGTTGCTCTGTCGACATTGTTCAATGTTTATTGTGATTTTTGAACACTTCCTCACGTGCGAAAGCTTTTTGTGTGCCATGATATGAATCGGCATAATCACGGCGAGTATTTATGCTTAAGCGTTTTTTTGAAACTCAATTTTAACCACTATTTTAGGCCACTTTATACAGGGTGTTTTTTAAGCTGGTTTTTTGTAAATTTGGAATTTTCTCGAGAGCCGGAAAAAAAAAGTCAACTTAAGTCACTCCGATAACTGAAAAAATCCATTCCTAATACCCTCAAGATTACTGTGTAAAAGTAGAAAATGGTACAATATGGTACAATTTATGTTATGATTTTTTTACCAAGGTGATGTCTTGACGATTTCGTTAAAAAATATCTGCTATTGCGTAAACATTTCAAAAGAGCTGTCCCATGAAGGGCCATTTTCGGTCCATCCGACCTCTCTGATCAATATGCTTTCTAGTAGTTGGAAAGAACACAAACTCTGAAGGACCGTCAAACACCGGCAGTCGATATCGTTTCCCGTATTCGATATATCGATGGCCTAAGTTCGATACTGGCTCACTTTTAAAAATTCGTAGCCCCTCTTAAAATAACTCAAATTTCAACATCAATGGGTCAAAAATATTCTACTGATCAATTCTTGTCAAGTTAATAGTCCATTGTACCCCAAAAAAGTGTCTAAAATTAATTTAAAGGCCTATACCGACATTTTTCGATTTTTTTAAAACGAGTTCATCCAGCTACCTGCTACCATAAGGACTAAAGGAGTGTCACAAATTCAGAAATAGATGAACCTTTTAGGAATGATAAATTTAAGTGTCAGCTTTTAGATTGTAGGTAGTTTTTTTAATTTTGTCAACTGTAAGGGGGGGTAGTAAAAGTCAAACCTTCAATGCGCTATAACTTTCAAACGAAAAAAGCTATCGACGTCAACTTTAAGCCAAAAGATGCGTCTTTTAAAGATCTTTCGATTAACGTGCTACAAATTTAGGCTAAAAGAATATTTGAGCCAGTTTTTGCCACTTTCTTATTTTTGAAATTTCCAAAAGACTATTTTTTGAGTTTGAGAAATATGTGCTATATAGATATAGAAACAAAACCTTCCGTGAAAAAATTTGATTTTAAAAGCTTCCGAATGGTGCAAACCGCAATACCAGAAATCTTTTCGTTAAAGAGTAATGGTCGCCAAAAGTTTCGAATCTAGCCAAAAATAGGATTTGGCCTACTTTCGATTTTACAAAAAAAATAGTTTCTCCACCAATAATGGCTGCAAATCATTCAAACTTGGTCGTCGTAGGGTTTTTTGGGTCGCTGAATTCATTTTTGATAACAGTTTCTCCAAATTTTCAAATCCAAGATGGCTGTCATAGTCATAGTTTATAGAAATCCCATCAAAAGTCATTTTCGGGAATTTTAAGCATTAAAATCGAAAAGAGCACCGAAAATTATCTCAGGAAACATGTTTTCATCAAAAAATGTCCATACATTGCAGAGATATTATTTTTGAAATGCTAGGTTTTTGAACTGGCCCACAGTGTGGCGCGGCGCTGTGAAGGATTAATAATGCGAGCAAGACAGTACTGTGTCCCCTTCAAGCAACAAGCAATACACGCGCATGCATGCATTTGCCAAAGTTCGAGCAAAACTGCGTTTACATTCGACTACACAGCTAACGGAGCTAACCCTTTCATCAGTCCCATGTCAATCAGTCAACTCGTCGCTCGCTAGAATGGGGCAGTTGCAAGGGTCTGAAATGTTGTGTTTGTTAGAAAGAAAATGATAGTGATTGATGAGCTGAGAACAATGGTGCCATTGGTTTTCTCCTAAGTGTCCCGGTTTTGGAGTTACACGAGCTTAAAGTTGTAAAAAATCGTGTGCGTAGTGACGTCACTACGCGGAATTCCCATTTAAAACAATGTATTTTGGGCCAAAATCCCATCTCCGGAACAATGGGACTTAATTAGAAACCGAAGGCATCTTTCTTCTCAGGTCATCAAGCACTTTAATTTGCTTTATAAAAAACAACAATTCAGACCCTTGCAACTGCCCCATTGGGCAAATCCTTGTTTTAGACCACGTCTAATTAATTCAGTACTTACTGACCTTCGTGTATATTTAGTGGCATTTTTCAATTCAACGACGATTCCGCTGGCATGGTTGCGAAAAGATTACACAGTTCAGTTCCGTGCAACTGCAAGGTATGACTGTGATTCAAGTAAACACTCGCATCTGTAATCTTTCCTCAATCGGTGCAAACTGCCGTTAAATTATTAAAATTAGCGTAAGTTTTTTGAAGTCATTTACGACACCGGTCGAGAAAATATTACAGATGCAAGCATTGTCGCGCATTATAGGCATATACTGAACTGAACAGTGGAATCTTTTCTTAGCCGATTAAAATCATCGGCGAATCTTAAATCCTTCTCGATTTTTATCGAAAAGTCAGTCGATTTATCAGTTTTACCAGTTGCCCTACTCTGCCGCGCGCTTATTCAAATCAAGCTGAAGTAGATAAATATTCCTACTCCTCAGTCCTTGATTTTGCCTATCCGTTCAATTGAAGGCGCCCAACGAAGCATTTCTTTCAAATTGTCCGCTATTTAACGAACTGTCATTTTCAAATTAAAGTAAACGAATGTGTTCATTGTGCGGGTTGGGTACACCTAAAAGGTTAATTGAGCCGGTCTTCGGAAAGAGAGACCAGCCAAACAGATGTTCTCTTCCGTTTAGAAATTCTAAAACCGTAATGTTTATTTTCAGGAGAGAGAACAGATTGTTTTTATGTTTTTATGTCTCGCGTGTCCTGCCCTGCTTCTGGAAACCGCCTCAATTACTATCAGTGGTGCGATTATACATAAAAAGATTCCTGCAAGGTGGAAATTCAACCGGTTTTTCGCAAGCTCGAGTTCTTACCGTTCACTTTTTTTTTTAGCATGGCCGGCCGGCTTGCAAACAGTGCAGTGCACAGCTGATGATCGCTATACTGCTGCCCAATCATTGATCATGCCATTCTGTTTGGTTTTTGTGTTTGATGATTGGAGATTTGGTTTTTCCCAGTCCGGGTCCTGTTCCGCTTAGTTAATTTATTTTTTTGCTGTTGTCCCAATCCCGCCCATGTTAAAAGCCGGCGGATGGAAAATTCTCCTGCTTGATCTGTTGTTATTTGTTTTTTTTTTTTATTCTTAAGAGTTTGTTGGATTTTTTTTGGGGGGGGGGGTTTGCTTTTTTTTTCAACTTTTTGGTTGATTTTAAATGTTTATCATTCCTCAATGAAGATTTAGTTTGCATCCTGCTCTTGTAAATTGCTCTAGAAAAGGGTTTCTAATTTTGAATAGGTGACATTACCCGTTACCGGAATCACCGAAAACTACCGGATATGCTATATCTCGGCGAGGTGCGCATAGAAAACTATACTTGTTTTTAATGTTTTTCTGTTCTTTTATTTCCTTGGTTTTTGTTTTTTCTGTGTTTTTTTTTTTTTTTTTTTTTTTGGTTTTTTTTTTCTTCGTTGTTTTCTTTTTCATTTCCTTCTTTTTTGTTTTTTATATGTGTTTTTTTTTTCTTCGTTGTTTTCTTTTTCATTTCCTTCTTTTTTTGCAAACATGCGCGATGCGCCTGCAATGTAACTATTTGACTTCAACTATTGTAACAAGGGAACGAACAAAAAATTAGATATGAGAAGCTTTAATTTTTTGCGTGTTTCCGCATAAACACAGGTTTACGGAATAAAACGCCTATAGCCCCTATAGGGCTTCATATTTTTTTCAAATGATAGTTCAATTTGTGTCCACCTTTTGACACTAACAAGCAGCTTACAGCCTTTCCACATCTTATTTTCGTGTTTCTTAGGAACGGGGGGGGAGGGGGGGATTCGTGTCTCTCAGTCGAATACGCGTTTGTGCACTGAACAGTGAACACGTCTAAATATCGTAGTCGTAAAAGTCGAACTTTAATGGGGAACAGCGGAAATCATCCAATGTATTGTAAAGTGTTCCTGCAAACTGCAATTCTTTTTTTCTTTTATCCACGTGTTTGATGAACTCGTGGCCTTTCAACGCCGCAGATCAAGTGTATTTATAAAGCATGTTCATATCTCGTGGAGTGTAGGTGACATTTTCGAAAAGCTCCCGCAAGGTTGCATGTATATTGTATTTGCCGCATACGCCCTGAACGTCAGCTAGCACGTAATACTTGTGTAAGGAAGGAGGGGGGGGCATACAGAATCGACGGACGCTGCAATATCCTCGATGAATATGGTCGATTGATCGCTATTATTCTTCACTCCCGCTGAACTGAAGCAAAAGGTTTTTTTTTTGTTTTTTTTCCGCCTTTCAATGCAGTGCTTTCGTTCTCACACGGAACAAGTTAGTAGTAAGTAGCCGGCTTTTAGTAAAGCAGCGAAGTGAAACTTTTTTTATTTTTTTTTTTCATTTTTTTCCGTGCGGACGTACGAAGTCGCGCAAACAAGCACTCGTTTCACACTCACTCAGCTTAGAACACATGTATACGCGAGGATATCGCTCCAGTGGCGTAACTAGAAATGACCTTTCTCTCAATTTGTCCATTAAAATGTGTAAGTTAGAAAAGGATAGGAAAGGGGGATCAATCCCCTCTTCCTATCCTTTTTCTACCAGTACATTCAGGCGAGTAAAAAGAGAGATAGAATGATTTCTAGTTACGCTACTGTATATCGCTCGATCTGAGAACGGAATCCTTTCTCATATCGTACTCCTTTATTTTCAAAACGGTAAACTTCCTTGTTATCCGAACGAATAAATAAACAAAGTAAAATCCCATAGTGATGGGCATTTTTGGAATGGAATGAAAGTAGTCGCTTTTCGCGAGCGTGATCTCTTAAGGCTAGTTTCGAAGAAAGTTTGTACTCTGATATGGAGGAGCGTACGGGCCCGGCCCGGCGCCGCACAGTGCGGATTGAAACCTGCAGTCTGAATGACGATCCATCTATTTATTTACGCATAAATGAAAGAATGAACTCTTCGAGGGTTCGATTGAACCTCCAAATCATCGATAGTTTTGCGTTGATTCAATTGGGAGAAAAACGATTGCTCGATTGTTCTTGCGACCTATGCACCTTCATCAGGACTGCCGTTTTGCGTGTAATTAATGGCATTTTTCAAATCACCGATGAATCCACCGGTTAAGAAAAGATTACACTGTTCAATTTTATGTATGACTGAAATGCACGAAAATACTCTCTGCATGATCTGTAATCTTTTCACAATCGGTGGAATTTCCATCAATTAATTGAGTTTTTTAAAGTCATCGACGACTCCACTGGTTGAGAAAAGATTGCAGATGTGAGAATTTTTGTGCGTAACAGTCATACACTGAACTAAACTGTGTAATCTTTTCTCAACCGGTGGAATCATCGGTGGATTGAAAAATGTGAATAATTATACGCAGAACGGTAGCCCTGACCTTCATTGATTTAAACATTTTTGGAGGCATTTTTCAAATCACCGATGAATCCACCGGTTAAGAAAAGATTACACTGTTCAATTTTATGTATGACTGAAATGCACGAAAATACTCTCTGATCTGTAATCTTTTCACAATCGGTGGAATTTCCATCAATTAATTGAGTTTTTTAAAGTCATCGACGACTCCACTGGTTGAGAAAAGATTGCAGATGTGAGAATTTTTGTGCGTAACAGTCATACACTGAACTAAACTGTGTAATCTTTTCTCAACCGGTGGAATCATCGGTGGATTGAAAAATGTGAATAATTATACGCAGAACGGTAGCCCTGACCTTCATTGATTTAAACGTTTTTGGAGTATTCTGAACGTCGTTGTAGGAATTTACGGGTCACAGACAAGATTACCGGTCTCATTAAATTCTAAAAAAAAAAAAAAAAAAAAAAAAAAAAAAAAAAAAAAATCTGTTTTATTTTATTATAACAATACCACCTTAGAAAAATAAATAAATAAATAAAAAAAAAAAATCGATCAAAGCAGGCACTGAGAGGGCTGCTTTAAATTTTGAACTCATATTTTGCCCAAACATCAAATTTTTTTCCAAATTTTTTCAATTTTTTTCCAATAGTTTACGGATAGTTAGAATATCGCTCAAAAAAAGAAATTAGGGGTAACAGGAAAGTACATCTTTTGGTGGCTCAATTTACGTTATACTGATTGGTTAAGGTTTTGTTCGAAATATACTTAAAATGTTCGCCTTTAAGGTATAATCACCTGGAATATCGCAAATAGCTTCCTGTGTCAAAATGCGATATTTCATTTTTTTGGTACTTTCAGCCTTATTTCTGAAGTTATTGACAAGATATTTTGCAGAGACGTTCTTCAGATGATTATCTAGTAACTAACACTCCGTTTTCTTAAATATAAATTATTTTCGGCCTGTAATTTGACAGTAATCGAACGGTAGTGCTCTGGTGGCAGAAATCGGCACTAAACGCTGAAGGAATCACCGATATAATGCTGTGAAACAAGACTACGGTGATGCGGGTAGTTTACGGGAGTCACCGCATGCATGTATCGAAAAAATTGGAAGTTTGCCAATTCTATCTTTGCAGCCTTTGTAAAATCGAGTGAAAATCACATTGCAATCATTGAAAGTACACAAATCCACACTCAACAATCCACAATCCATACTCAATAAATTTTCTTTTAAATAAAATTTAATGATGGCGGTCGAACAGTAGCGGCCCGTGAGATTTGGCAACCATGCATTTTTCCCACTTAAACTTGGGTAAAAAATCGATTCAAGCGGAGGCTGGCAGCCTCCTCGAGTTTCGATAGTTTTCCATGTATTTAAATGGGATAAAAACACTGTTGCCAAATCGCACGAGCCGCCACTGCGGTCGAATGAGCGGTCACTGGGGGGGGGGGGGGGCAGTGGCGTCGCGTGCCATCTGGCAACAATGCTACTCATCCATTTAAACTCATTATACTCTGTTCACGATAAGAAGGCGGGTGAGAATTCAGGTAGTAATGCACTATTTAGCAACAGTGATGCGGCTATACCGGCAACTCCAACCCTTCGCAGTGGCCGTTGTTCTTCCGACTTCTCTCTTGGCACGGAGGATTTCCAAGAATCGACAGACTCAAAAATTTACACACGTCCAGAAAAAATTGCGAACGGTCATAAATACGAAGAAGCGGACGAAATTTTCGCCCCAAAGAGCCAAAACTCGGCAAAAATAGTCGAGTTTGAATGTTGATGACTCTCATAAATTCGATAGTAGACGAAATATCCTGACTTTAATTCGGACTGAAAAATACGAATTTCTGAGAGTCATTAATATAAAAACTCGACTATTTTCACCGAGTTTTGGCTCTTTAGGACGAAAATTTCGTCCGTTTTTTCGTAATATTGACCGTTTGCAATTTTTACTAGACGAGCGTAAATTTCAGAGTCAGTCGGTTCTTGGAAATCCTCGGTGCCAAGAGAGAGTTCCGATTTCCGAAGAACAACGGCCACTGCGAAGGGTTGGAGTAGCCGGCATAGCCGCATACTGTTGCTAAATAGTGCATTACTACCTGAATTCTCACCCGCCTTCTTATCGTGAACAGAGTATAAATATATATCGAATTTTTCTTGTGCACTGTGCACCCCCTGAATTCGACCTTTTATATGAGTTCAAATGGATAGCATGCTGTGTTGTCAAACTGCACGCGACGCCACTGGGGGGGGGGGGTCCCCATTCCATTGCAGTTTTCTCTCTGATTAATCAATTTTATTCCCAACGTATAGTAAGTTGCTATTAGATAGGGCTCCCCCGTTTCCCTATTACAACTCGCTCATTTGACCGTAATTTTGGAATTTTGTTGAACGCATTTATTGAGTTCGTAAGTGGATTTTGAGACTTTGCGATGCTATCTTTGTGATTTTGACGCGAACATACTTACCTTAAAACTTACTGACCATAAAACTGTTGCAAAAGTTTGCAGCAGACCCACTGTTTGACATGGTCTTAATGATTTAGAAAACGTCAATACTGCGAAACCTTACCGGAGCAAAAAGCTTCAACGTTTAAAGCCCAGCGAAATCCATCTTTCGATCCAGTGTGTGATGTTTGAGGGCAACGCAATAGTTCACCGTATGTAAGCGTGTGTCTGCTGCGTGAATATGCGATTAAGAAGTGAGAGAGTGTGAGCGTGAGTGTAAGTGAGTGTGAGTGTTTATCAGGGAGGAGGAGGGCCCATGAAACATGCGGCGTGCTCTTCCGCTGAAATCTCAATTCAAATCATGATGCTGATTCCTATGAATGAGCTCACCTCACGTTTCATGAGCCCTCCTACCGGCGGAGATCGCATCGCGATTGTGCATCGAAACTCAATGCGTTTGAAATACAATACCTATACCAAATAGTATGAAATATTGAGTCAATCTCCAAAGCCTCCAATATCCGTGAACAAAATATCTTCGACCTGGAAGGGATCCGGTGCGGACATTATGTGCCTACCTATCAGTTGCAGCTACCGAATATGGATCGTGTATTGACTGTCATTGACTTTTTTTATCTCTTTTGATCTAATGCATGATTCAGCAAAATTAGATAATATTTTAGTTACGCCACTATTCTTCTTATTCTGGCGCTTATCTAACATTTGTGGCTTATCGCACGTTGGTATTTTTGTGAATCTGGAAGATACTCGTGTTTTGAAAATTTTCTGATCGTTCGAATCATATATACCATCAATGGGTCTGTTCCAAACTTTCGCTACAACGCTAAAGAGTTTTCCATCATATGTAAAATCGCCTGAAAAGTCCACTGGTGGCATCAGAGAGTCATAAAATGCGATAGTAAACTCACAAGAGACGTTTAATGAAATCCAAGATGGCGGTAAAATATCGAGCAATCTGTATGCATGCACCTTTAACATCCAAGGATTGCCAACGTTGACAACCTCACAGCTTCAGAGGTTATGTGTTTATTTACGTTGTGATTTGGTGTGATCGATATTGTGAGGTTGGCTATCCTTGGATGTTTGTGGTGCATGCATACAGGTTGCTCGATATTATACCGCCATCTTGGATTTCATTTAACGTCTCTCGTGAGTTTTATACTGCATTTTATGACTTTCTGATGAAATCAATGGACTTTTCACGCGATTTTACAAGAGATTGAACACTCTATAGCGCTGTAGCAAAAAGCTTGCAACAGACCCATTGGGATATTGCAAGTTTTTGCTTTGAATTAAATGGAATGTCGGCAAACCAAATCCTAAAGTCGGCATGAAAAACTATTGTAACGCTGAAAATTCCTAAAATCCTCTGTTTTCAACGTAATGAAATCTTTAAAAAACCAAACTATAGTAATATACTAATATAAAAGCGTCCTACAATGCAAGTACCAGATACCGTTGAGCCCAAGCAGCCAGTCGAAAACCTTCTATAGTGCAAATAAAATCAACACTAACCCATTTTCCAATTGGCCAATGATTTCGTACGTATCAACTCATCGGTACTTTTCTCTTTCGATAATGCTCTAAAGATTTTCAAATTTGTGAGAAGTTTTAAACTTAAATTCAGCGCCGGATCAGATCCACCTGTACGTTTGACGGAAATTTTCAGTAAACTCGGAAATTTTTTATACTTTCTCCAGGATTTGACGAAAGACCTTATTTTCGCCTGGATTCAATTAGCTCTGACGGCTCCCTGCGGAGTTTGGCTGTAAAATGTACATCACATTTGAACTAGGTCACGCGATCTGCATAAGTGGGCTAATGACCCTGTGTGAATTTTGATTGATTTATTTTTTATGGAGTCCGGTGAGAAGAACTCTGTCCGACACTTTGTATAGAGACCGCATCGCTATTTTGATGCACATGAATTCTGCTGATGTGTGTGCAAGACGGCAGGAAGAGAGTTTCAGGGGTGTGGGGGAGGGGTGGGTCAGTCCATCTAATATACATTACGCAACGAGCGTGAGAATATGTTGCTCATGAAAACATTACCTGTCTGTCGAGGCCTAGACAGTGGCGCCAGCTAGTTCAGCTGGACAGAATTTCCTGAGTTTTAAAAAATTCAGAAAATCTCTCCAAATAGATTCCAAACGAAACTAATTCTTTGATTCCCTAACGTGCTTTGTTAACCTTACTATTGAGCGGCTTTATACAGAGAGGGATAAACTGCGTAGGAAATGGGTCTGTTGCGTACTTTTGCTACATCAATATAACTCATTGTATCAAACGTAAAATTCGGCGAAAATAACGATGCGCACAATAAAAACTTTCAAAATCCACTTACTAACTCAGAAAATACCTTCCATTTCAAACAACCCGCGCTACACTAAACACTATATCACCGACTCATAACTACATATGTGGAACCATCTCGTTTACGTAAACATGAACAGAACTTACAAACATTGGAATGTTTCGTTTAGATACGTACATTTCTTATAATTTTGTAATCTTAGATAAACCGAAAAGATCAGACAGCAAATGCAGCTTATATTTCATGTATTCAGAAGGGAATTCCATCATTTTGTAGTTACGATGTTGTTTACTTATATGCACGGTGGTTCCGTCTATGCAAAAGTATTCCGGTACAAATAGTGTCTAGTGTAGCGCGGGCTGTTTGAAATTGAAGTTATTTCCTGAGTTATTGAGTGGATTTTGAACGTTTTTAATGAGCGCATCAATATTTTCGCCTAATTTTATATGAGAATCAAGTTTCTATATTGTTGTAACAAAAGTATGCAACAGACCCATTAATAGCATGTTTAGTGTTATGTTCTGCATACAACTGTTTGTTCGTATGGTATAACATGCTTTACTCATCTGTCATATTATACTGTAATTATTGGGATTAATTGTATGAACTTATTGTAAGTCTATACAAATTAATGTATATAAATAATTACTGCATTTTTCCTGTCATTTGCTCCTTGCCCTGAAAAATATGAAGAAAAAATCAAATCAAATAAATGCCGTAAAAAAAAAAAAAAAAAAAAAAAAAAAAAAAAATTATTAGAATTTCTTTGCGTAAATTCTATTTATTTAGTTTTAACAAAAAATCCAATTTCTCAAAGAGGCTACATTCTAATAAACGTACTAAAAATATTGAAACTGTTTAGTGACACAATATCATATTTTACCGCCGTGCGTCCCTCCGAGATTATTCTACTAAAAAAAAAAAAAAAAAAAAAAAAAAAAAAATCCCCAAATTCTCATGCCAGAGGCACACCGATTCGTCAACCAAAAAGGGTTTTTGTGATTTGACCAGAAAACGTTGGTGTTTCCACCAGAATCTAGTCACAAGAGTACCAGAATTTCCTCCAAATTTTCAAGAACTGTGTAGCGTGTACACGTATACCAGAAATTTCCTCGGTTGAAATATCATAGTCTTTTTTTCTTTCTTTCAGTGGAATTGCAACTAATTTTTTCCTCTAAAAAAAAATTATAAATCAACTTTAGTTTCAGAGCAATCCATTCTGCAATGCTATACTTGAATCGTGTTTTATTCAATTTGTCTGATTTTTCAGTGTGCGTGCGCTGAACACAAAACCGTTCTTAAAGAAAACTATCAAAATTGTACTCTTAAAATTGGCAACCCTGTTTTATAGTCGTTGCCATTACGGCACGGCCAAGAGTGTGTATATTCTTATGGTTGGGAAGGTTTCGCATAAACACACGTGTCGTCGTTGTCATGCATGTGTTTGAGGCCTCTGATTGTGAGTGTTTTTAGTTCAACTTAAGTACACGCGTGCCTGTTCCTTTACCTCTATCGTAAATATGTAGTTCTAAAGAGGACCTCCTCCTCCCCCCCCCCACCCACCACGCGCTCTCAGATAGTTCACGTTTGCATAATATATTTGCGCAAAGAGTATCAAGGAGTGTTTGTTTTTATTTATTTCTCTTCGAGGAACGGAACTTCCTCAATCCGCGATTTTTGAGGGTTTACCCCCTTTTGTAGTCTTCTAGTTTTATGTTTTTACTTTGAGAAAAAAATGTTTTGGGTGTGGCAACCAGTAGCGACTGCTCTGAGCTCGTTATGAACTGCGTTGAATCAATGGTCTCTCTTTCATTAGAAATCTTCACTAGTTTAAAGAGTTGATTTCCAAGGGCGGGTTTAATTTAGTCTATAAAAAATCAATATTTGACAAAAAGTATTTAAATACACGGATACTTATTTTAAAAATGGGATGAAAACCATAATCGATTAATAAAGGCCTTTATTGGTAGCCGTAAGTAATGGAACACTTAGAATCGTTGGTACCAATGACTACCGAGAAAATCAAAATGTCTACTTGACGTAATATATATTATGATGACGCTTTCTCTTACGAGCCTAAAAGGTATAAGTGCGTAGGTGAATTCAGGATTTCTCTCTGGCCACTTAAACACATATGTTAGAATAGGATAGAAAAAATGGCGATCATGTGCATCAACCCCCCTCCCCCCCGGTCTGTGTCCTTTTCTAACGCATTCGTTCAAATGGGTGAGAGGAAGACAGATTCCTGGATCGCCTCTAATCGTGTACGTGTGCGAAGGCCGAAGGTTTCCTTGAAACTAAAACTCAGTGAACATTCACATCAGGCAGTCAAATGATCATAGGTACTTACATATACTTACAAGAACATACCTGTTATTCATCGGAAAGTTTCATTTTGTTTTCATCGAATGGAAAAATAAATTGTGAAGTTTGTTTGTATGCTCGATAAATTGTTGCAATTTCCCCGCGTGAATCGCTGAGCTGTAAAATGTCAATGTTTTTCGGAGAAGGATTCCAGATACTCTCTCCTGCTGAAGGGTGACCCCCATACCAAATTGGGCGGCACTGCATACTAACACCTCTCCCCTCCCCACACACACAAACACACACAAATAAGTCTAGTCGGTTCTTATCTTTTCATAATCGACGTTAATGACCTCATATACTTGACCACCAGGCAAGTATTGCTCATATAACTGGTCATTGATTTATTCTGTAACGGTGGCGCAGTGTTTCAAGAAGTGGTGGGCATTAACATTCCACCGTTTTATTTCTTATCTCATTTTCAAGTCTACCTTTGACTCTTGGTGTGCACCTGGCTAGAAATCCGCCGGAAACCTCGGATCTGCCGCTGCTTTCTTGTAAAAATTTTGAAAGAGAAATCACCTCCTCCATGTCGAGCTCAACATTTAATTTATCACCGCGGTCCCGCGCGTTCCTAGGAACGTGATTACTCAATTGTCGAACCTCGCGGATGATTTAGGTGCAGTCAACAAGTTTGTTCATCGAACAGTCTTGACCGCATCGAATGCAAGCAACAGTCAGCATCATCGGGTGCCATAGTGCAACCGTCTGTCTGTGAGAACCCGAACCCGCACGGAACTAAAATTTATGCTTTTTTAAGGAGGAGGAGCCAGGAGCTCTAGTCGCTTCCCGTCAGCATCGTGGGTTGCCTTATGCCATGAAAAATTTCCTTTGATCCTTACATAAATTCAAATGAAGGGTAGCCAAATTTCATCTTTTTTGTGCTTGTAGCAAAAGCTATCTGCTAAAATATGTCAAGCCACGGATAGCGGTTTTTTTTTGTTTTTTGTTTTTTTTGTTCGGATCATTGGAACTACGCTCGGCCACTTTCATTTTTATGAATGAAAGTATGTACGCACGGCGGAAGGTATATACGTCCTGTTGCCTTGTTGTAAGCGCCGCGCCGCGTTACGTTACTAGCGTGTCCGACGGTTCGTTCAGCCAATCCCACGGCGAGTTTGATATTAGCGGCGGCTGATGAGTATCCAGCGCCGTATTTGTTTTCATTCATGGTTACCTTCGACTAGATCTTGTAGAGAGACCGAAACCCGGATCTGCCTTGCGCATGCGCGCTTGAACACACATTACACGCTTGAACATTGAGCGTTTAACTCCGCACAGTGAATCAGTCCAGTCCCTTGCATATTGATTATATTAGTTTGGATCCGAAAATGAGTAGATCTTGGTTGTCAACATTATATGGACGTTGCATTTGTTATCACCAATACGCCGCGCCGTAAAGAAGGTTACCAGAAAAGCGCAACGCTCTGTGAACCGAGATGAGGTCTTGTACTACTACCGAAATTCTAGTGTTAGTAGCATAGTACTTGAAAGTTTTAAGGAAATTCTGGCTCTGTGACCATATTCTGATAGTAACAACAGAATTTACTTTTCAAAGTACTAGACTCTCTGCAGTTCACGTATCGTTGTGCTTCTGGTACTGGTACTGTTAAATTATAATTTAGGAATTATTTTTTCAGTGTAGGTATAAAAACCAGAGCTGCCGTATTGCGTATAATTAATGTCATTTTTCAATTCACCGATGATTCCACCGGTTGAGAAAAGATTACACAGCTCAGTTCAGTGTATGACTGTGATGCACGAAAATACTCGTTTCTGTTATCTTTTCTCAACCGGTGGAATCGTCGATGACTTTAAAAAACTTTCGGATTTTTTAATTAATTAACGGAGTTTCTACCGATTGAGAGAAGATTACAGATGCGAGCATTTTAGTGCATTTCAGTTATACATTGAATTGAACTGTGTAATCTTTCCTCAACCGGTGGACTCATCGGTGAATTGAAAAATGTCATTATTTATACGCAAAACGGCAGCTCTGATAGAAACGCACAAACATACAATCTGGCAATATTGAAGGTTGTAAAACATTTTAACTTTTTGCGAAAGATCAATTGCGAGGGTAATAACTGCATATCACTGGCGCAACCAGGATATCTTCCATCTCTCTCATTTCCCTTTTGAATGTATGAGTAGGAAAAGGACAGAAGGAGGGGGTTTTATCCCTTTGTCCATCCTTGTCTAACATACGTTTCTTAATGGAGAAAAGAGAGAGATGAAGAAACTCTCGGTGCGCTACTGCTGCATATCCAATATTTTCGATATTTTCCATGGATTTTAAATGGACAAATGCAGCGTTGCCAGATCGCGCGTTTTGCCAGCTGGTATATGTGAACCAAACTTAAATAGCAGCTGTGATTCTATAATCTTGATTCATTGTATCTGTAAAGCCGTATATCTCGTTTCTTTAAATAACATCACACTGAAAAAATGTCTGGTTACCGTAACAAGAACTCCATTTGATAGTTTTCTGACCGGCATTCCGGTTAAAACCTAGGAATTTTGGTCAAATTTTACAGGAACTCCGCTGATATTTGAAGGAATTGTGGTCATGCCAAGAAGCACGCCGGTCAAATTTACTGGAATTTCGGTCAGAAAAGCATTGAACACAATTTTTCATACGGTAACCGGGCATGTTTTTTCAGTGCAGCGGGCCTATCATTTACTTCATCGTTAAACCGATCGTTAAGACTGTGCATGAGTGATACTATTTGTCGAATATTGTAAAACTTGGCCGTTGCTATGGTAACCACCGTTATAGTGTCCGTTTTTTAAAGGTTACTCATGATTAGCCTGTATAAAACGAGACTCTTAACGATGGTTAGAGCTCGTTTCAGAAATGTAGGCGGACCTAGACCGATAATTTTTGGAATTTGTCAACATTATTTCTGATATTACTCGATGAAAATGAATAAAGATGAAATTGAGTGATCTCTTTTCAATGAGGAAAACTTTAAACACAAAAGAATAAAGTCAGGGGCAAATTCGGTGTTGATTTGAAGGAATAAAAGTTGAAAATTCGCCAAAGATTGTGGTTTTGGTCTGCCTACACTTCTGAAACGATCTCTACCATAGCAACAGCCAAGTTTTGTAATTTTCGACCAACAGCATCTCTCTTAGGCAGTCATAACGATCGGTTTAACGATGAAGTAAATGATCGGCCCACAGGTTGTGAAATGGTTAAATTCACGCCCAACGGTATAGGTAACCCTGATCCACTGAGCGTCGACCGTTTCGCGCGTTGTGCATCGCTCGGACATATCCCAAGCCTTCGTTTAGTTCGCTGTCGTATTCACTGTTTGTACGTGTTTGAGATACATATGAGGACTATGCTTATTATAAGCAGTCAGTTACCTTACAGCTTTAGTTAGGTATTCGCGAGCGACTCTATGTACCTACTTATTTCATCGATTCTCTCGAAAAGGAACCAACCATCTGAACTGCGCCTCGCGGATTTGTATGCATTTTTCGCGAGAACCCTCTGCCGCCGCGCTTCAGGTATAGCCACTCGCGTCGACTGTAACGCATCCGGAAAGAATCGTTCCCTACCGCGAATCAACTTGAGTGCTTTGGTTTCTGTGTGGATTATAGTCGGGATCGCCACGCATAACACGGAAAAAAAATCAGAAAAAAACCCTTTGGTAGCGCTGACAAATCCTTTGGTAGAAAAATTACCAAACAGAAGACTTGACCAAAGTGGAGTACCCTATATACCAGCGGCTCCCAACCGGTGGTCCGCGAAGACCTTTCCGAATTTTTCCCGTTTTTTTCGCTCGAAAGTGGAAACGTTGAATTTGCGACCAATATTTTTCTATGCAGCAAAAAGAAATAAAGTTATCATTTGAACGAGTCATAACCTAACTTTTAATAAGTTTATAAAATTCCTCCTTCGAAGTTTTCGTTTTTCGGTTTTTTAAATTCAAAATTAATTTCAAAATTGAAAGTTTTCAATTATTGTTTTTGTTCAATAATTATCTCAGTGGTTCCCAACCGGTGGCTGTATCTAAAATAGCAGGGTAGGTTAGTTTTTATTTCCTCCCCCCCCCCCCCCCCAATGCCAAAGAAAAGAAGAAAAAAAAGGTAATCGATTGTTCATTTTTTCAAGTTGGTGGTCCGCGGCCTCCACCGATCCCGATTGGTAGTCCGCGACCAAAAAATGTTGGGAACCGCTGCTATATACTATGAGAGTTGCGACAAGACTCTCAAAATGAAGAAAGAAGAAGCGGATCAATGGAGCCCCCAAGAGGCAAATTGCAAATGGCGGATGGCCATTTGCCTCTGCGCTGTTGCCATGATTTTGCTATCTCTTATAGGTTAG
The DNA here is from genome assembly GCA_011764245.1 of Trialeurodes vaporariorum. NCBI lineage: Eukaryota > Metazoa > Arthropoda > Insecta > Hemiptera > Aleyrodidae > Trialeurodes > Trialeurodes vaporariorum. The sequence goes on along the minus strand of VMOF01000002.1, from coordinate 82,084,504 downwards.
GTTTAGATTCTCGACAATAACGGTCGTTATTGAAAGAGATAATGTTCTCCGTAATAAAATTCAAGCGGAGGAAAAATTCACAAAAATTACCGCGGTCACTGTTATTTCAGCGAAAAGTAAACAAACCCTACGTACGCCATTTGCTTTTTGCCTCTTGGAGCTTTCTTGGCAGCCTAAATCTGAGAGCCAATCAGAAATGGATTCAGCAATGGCGCAACTCTCATAGTTTATGGGGGCGCGCTCTAGACCAAAGGTGTTACACGCCGAACTAATGAGATTTTGCCGGGTGAAGCAAAAATATAGTTGGATCTTTACTAAAGTCTTTTGCTGGGTTATTTTTCTCCCAAAGGTTTTGTCAGCGCAACAGCAAAGTTTTACAGTTCTATAGACCGATAGCGTCACTCATCGATCTCGAAAAAAGAAATAATCCGTCCGTCAGCTGTAAGACGAGCTCTAACTAGTTTCAGAAGTGAAGATTTCAATCAACTTGAACCAAAAATCCTCCATGCCTCAATCCCTCATTTTTTGCTCACTTGTTCTTCCATTGTTGAAAGAATTAATTTAATTAATTAATTAACTAATTAATTTATTATTATGAGTCGTGGAGAATCGACTTTTCCGCTTTTTTCTGACCAATAAAGTAAACTGTATACGAGGACGTAGCAAATATTTTGAGGTTAGAGTGAACTCTCTAAGGACCAATTATTTCCTGTAGGTATTCATGGAAAGGACAACAGGCATCTCTTAATTCCTATTTACAAGCTGATCTACTGTTCAAACGATTCGTTCTCCGAACGACTGTGCGCAAATAATGTCAAGAATGGATCAAAAAGAAATCACTGGACTTGTTGTCTTTTTATGCAGTAGTGTCGTTAGAAAGTCTATTGAATTGTATTTACTTCTTTCTTTCCGATCGCAAACTGCATAGGTTTCAAAGTAATTTGAAATCGGAATTGATATTAATAGAGGGATCATTGACAAAGATGGACGGAATCGTAAAATTGATCAAGGTCTTTTCTATTGAGGCGCAGAGTTGCGCATGCGCGGTAGGCCGTGGCGGCGCGGCGTGGCCGTTAAGTTTGAGATCGATTCAGCCTCCAGTCTCTCTACTTAACTACCGTAATTATAATGAGGTCTCATAAAATATGTCAACTCCAGCCTCTTATTTCCTATCTCCACGGCATTATTGATGCTTTTGCAAGAGGAGATCGATGCACATTGCAACCGGGATTCTCGGTTACTACCCGCGTGGATATCCTCTGAGCCCTGTTTACTAAGGATCTTGAATTAGTCAGGTATCTATATCTCTTTGCGATATCTCTCGCACTTTTGCACTGCCTTGTGAGACTAGAATCCTTTTTCGGTTGGTAGTAGCCTCATTCCGCAAATAATTCGCTCCAATCATCTGCTTGAGTGTTGCATTAATGTATCGGTGAATTGAACAATGAATGGCGAGGAAATCAAAATAATTGACTTTCCGTGATTGAAGTGAAGCAATTGCTGAGGAAGTGGTCCGTAAAACATTTACTCGCCTATTCACAAACAGCTCCATCTCTCGGAAAGATGGCGCCGAATGTTTTTTAAAAGCATTTTCTCAATTACGAATCATCATTACCCTCAGAAATCATTGTTGGTGAGGTTGGAATTTCTTGCTAGATAAGGGATACCGTATACTAGTCACACAAATCCGTCATTCAGTGTTGCCAACTTGGTAGGTTTCCCTCAGCCGTAACAATGAAATGGACTGTCTTGCAGGGACTTTTTGTTTTTACTGCCTGACCCCCTCCCCTCAACAAGCGGTTTTATCAACTTTGTAGCATAGCTGTACCTTAATAATAAGACGCCATTTTTCAAAGCAGTTTCATGCCATAAAAAGGCTTATAAATCTGCAAAACAGTAGCGCACCGAGAGTTTCTTCATCTCTCTCTTTTCCCCATTAAGAAACGTATATTAGACAAGGATGGACAAAGGGATAAAACCCCCTCCTTCTGTCCTTTTCCTACTCATACATTCAAATGGGAAATGAGAGAGATGGAAGATATCCTGGTTGCGCCAGTGCTGCAAAATGTAATCTTAGTTTCATCCATACGCAGAAACCGTCTATAATTTTCGGTTTCATTGAAAATAGCACCTTTACAGTTATTATACAACGATTTTGAACAAAAATGTTATAATGTAATATTATACCTGCAATCTTACTAAGCAGAACTGGAAGGTGCAATCGTTTGGTCAACTGCCAGAATCGTTAGTGAATGAAAACATTCTACTTGAGACAGCGGTGCATGGCACGTGCAACTTATGGCAATTTAGCATTATATTCATTTTAATTCATGACAAATGTCGACATATTTGAGGTGCATATAGTGCACTCCCTTGAATCGATATTTTACATAGGTTTAAATGAACGAAATGTAATTTTGCCAGATTGTTCGCGCCGCCATGCGCCATTACCACTGCCTTGAGATGCGTAAAACGCGCAGCCCTGCTCTGACCCCCGACCCACTGTGCTCCAAAGACGAGAGTTTTTCCTTGTTTTGTCATTTAGTTCCGTTCATCTGATTCTTCCTCGGTCGGACGTGCGGACGTCGCGCTATCTCGCCTCAAGATTTGGAAACCTTCATGACCCGTCGCAGAAGTCATGTCACCGCGAGGAATGTGAAGTTTTGCACATAACAGTTTTTTTGTTTTGTTTCCTTTCCTTTTGTTCAGGAGCAGTTTTTGAGGACGTGAGCCGTGAGCTGGATGTTATAGTTGTAAGCGCGAACCAGCCTACCTTTACCATCAACTTGATTGCCACGTAGTGCAAAAAAAAAAAAAAAAAAAAAATAAAGAAAAAAAATTACCGTTAAAACCAAAGTAACATCTTATGATGCATACATACATACTTTGCACAATTAGACAACTATGACCTTCAATTCGCTATTTGTCCACACAAAAGCAGTTCTCTCCAAGCAGCGTGCAGAACCTACATATATATGCATTCATTTCAAACTCCATGCAGCGTCTGAGCCTCCCCATTCACGCATCACGCAGCGTAATCCTAACGGGTCATACAACATTAGACTGAGCTCCGCCAAGACCGAGACATTCAACTCCTCTCCAATTCCATTTTCTTTTTTATCTTTTTCATGGTCCTTTTATTTCAAAGTTACATGCACGAAATTATTTTAACACCGTGTCCGTGGCTCTGTAAACAGTTTTACAGTATGGGCCAGTTATCACATCGCACTATGACGCGTTAAACACTGTTTTTAAAGCTTGGATGTCGGAGTGTTTGATTATAATTTTTAACATAATACGAGTAATTCTCGTAAAATACTTTATGTTTAACCCTCTACTAAGGGCCAGGTTAGTTCAAAAGAGCGCCACTCTTCCGTTTATAAAGGGAAGGTAGTTAACTTTTCGTACTCAGGGGAGTTGGAATTGCCTGTACGATACATTGAAGGCGCCCGAATGAACCTTATTATGTAAGTGCTGTCATCGAAAATCGCCTTTATCCGGAGTGAAGAACGAAATAATGTGAAATAGACTAAAAGAGTAAAACGAGTATACTCGGGCTTGGCCCTTAAAGGTTTAAGAAGCAGTGGCGTAGCGTACAATATGGCAACGCTGTACTGTGTCTATTTAAATCCATGTAAAAGGTCGAATGCATGCGAAGGTGTTTGGTCCGATACTTCGATCTTTTTCATGGGTTCAAATGGACGTACTGCAGCGTTGCCAAATGGGTTAGTTGCAAACTGTTGCTACAATGATTAAGAGTGTATCATCTAACGTAAAATCGCCTGAAAAGGCCGTTGGTGGCATCAGAAAGTCATAAAATGCAATAATAAACTCACAAGAGGCGTTTAATGAAATCCAATATGGCGGAGAAATATCGAGCAAATTGTATGCATGCACCACGAACATCCAAGGATGGCCAACTTTGACTACCTCACTGGAAGTAGAGGTTATGTGTTTGTTTACGTTGTGATTGGTTGTGATGGATATTGTGAGGTTGGCTATCCTAGGACGTTTGTGGTGCATACATACGAATTGCTCGATATTTCTCCGCCATCTTGGATTTCATTAAACGCCTCTAGTGAGTTTATTATTGCATTTTATGACTTTCTGGTGCCACCCATGGACTTTTCAGGCGATTTTACTTTAGATCAAACTCTCTTAATTGTTGTAGCAAAAGTTTGCAACAGACCCATTGCAGGCTACGCCACTGTTAAGAGGAGGGCCGGAGGAAAGAAAATAGGAGGAGAGAGGAGATGATCTATAGACAAACTAAATCACAATTATTGAGGCTGTTACCGGAAACGGAGGCTTTTTAAACATAAGGTTTGCTCTCTCCTGCAAATTAGCTCCGCTGTTGCATTGAGGATTACTTCGACAGAGCACATCTGATGTTTCATGGACTCCTCGTGGTCCTCCGGTCTGACGGAGATCGCCTCGATTTTAATGTTCGTAGATGACAAGGCGCGCGACGTGAATATGAATGAGTGTGTCAAAGTGTGTTTTGAACTGGGGACGCGACAATCATGAATCAAGACGCACACACCAGTCGCACGCACGGAGCACGGAGCCCACACACACTTACGCGCACTGTCCGTCAAGACGCATGCTCGCTCCCGCTCCCGCTCACGCTCTGTCGCACACCGCACACGCACAAAATGTAACGCATCATGATTGACGAATTAGCCGTGAGAGCAGAATTCAAAATGAGGCGCCGCGCCGCGCCGCACTTTGGATCCAAGCGATAGAATTTTCAGTACAAAGGCACTTAAGGGCAGAGCTGCCGGTTTGCCTGTAATGGGTCTGTTGCGTACTTTTGCCACATCAAAATAACTCATTGTTTCTAACGTAAAATTCTGCGAATATAACGATGTGCATATTAAAAACTTTCAAAATCCACTCATTAACTCAGAAAATACCTTCCATTTCAAACAAACCGCGCTACACTAGACACTATATCACCGACTTATAACTACATACATGGAACCATCTCGTTAATGTAAACATCAACAGAACTTACAAACATTGGAATGTTTCGTTTAGATGCGTACATTTCTTATATTATTTTGTAATCTTTGATAAACCGAAAAGACCAGACGGCAAATGCAGCTTATATTTCACGTATTAAAAAAGTAATTCCATCATTTTGTAGTTACGATGTTGTTTACTTATGCACGGTGGTTCCGTCTATGTAGTAGTATACCGTTGCAAATAGTGTCTAGTGTAGCGCGGGCTGTTTGAAATTGAAGTGATTTCCTGAGTTACTGAGTGGATTTTGAACGTTTTTAATGTGCGCATCGTTATTTTCGCCGAATTTTACATAAGAATCAAGGTTCTATATCGTTGTAGCAAAAGTATGCAACAGACCCATTAATAGATTTTATTTTTTTTTTCAATTCAACGATGATTCCACCGGCTGAGAAAAGATTACACTGTTCACTACAGTGTATAGGAATGTAAATGTAAAGCACATAAATACACTGATCTGTAATCTTTTCTCAACCGGTGGAGTCTCGTCTATGACGTTAAGAAACTTGCGTATATTTCAGTAATTTAACAGCGATTGCACCGATTGAAAAAAGATTACGCAGCTCTTAGTATTTTCGCGCTGTACAGTCATATACACTGAACTGAACTATGTAATCTTTTCTCAACCGGTGGAATCATCGGTGAATTGAAAAATGTCATTAATTATACACAAAACGGCTGCTCTGCTTAAGGAGAGTCGAACAAGGATTTTGGTCAACATTTTCAAAATTCGATTTTTCAACCAACTTTGTTACAAATATATCTTCAGCTCTAATTTAAGACCAAGTTCACTTTTTTCTGATGAGTAGTATTTTCTGTTAGAGTCACTTCATTAAAAAAAATAAAAAAAAAATTGTTAAGTGTGCATCAAACATTTAAAGTGTTTTTTGCGGAATTTTTAAATTGCGTTTTCCCCGAGTTTGTGTTTTTCACACTAAAGGGTCACTTTTTTAGAAACTGCAGGGCCGATTTTCAAAACATTTGAATTATTTTGTTCCTTATGTGTTTTACATACTTTGACACGGGCCGGGTTTTTCCAACATTATTTTCTGTTGCCATTGTGTGCCAGAAATACCGCAATAAATGTGTTTAAATATATTATTATTTATATAATTTGAAAAATTGGGTCTGTTTGTAATTTTGAGAATTTTCAAAAAAAACGTGAAAGTGAAGAGGAGAGTGGAAGGATTCAAATGAGCCAAAGTTTTTGAAAACCAATCAGGAGGTACTGAGAAAAGGCAGAGCTCATTTCACGTAAGAAGGCCGATGATAGATCATGTGGCTCGCTGCGCAAAGACGTGTTTGTGTTCTTGCACATGCGCGAAAACGCAAACTCGTCTCTGCGCAGTAAACAAACCTATCTGTCATCGGCAAACTTTCGTGAAACTACCTCTACCTTGAAGTTCAGGAAATTAACATGGGGAAGGGTTCAATGTCCGACTTACCTTAACTTCTTATAGGCCAAGCCCGAGTTTAATCGTTTTTCGCCTCTAGTCTATTCAGTGTTGCCAGCTCGAGGGTGAGAAGCCGTATCGTCCCCATTTAAATCAATGTAAAACGTACGGCTTTTTCACCCCAATCTGGCAACACTGAGCCTATTACACATTGCATCGCAGTATGATGATTCAGAATAAACGCGATTTTGATTGTAGATACTGACAAGATAAGGTTTCGTTCGGGCGCCTTCAATTCATCGTATAGGCAATTCCAACTCCCCCGAGTACGAACAGTTAACTACCTTCCCTATCTAACCGAAAGAGTGGCGTTCTTTTGATGAAACCTGGCCTGTAAAGGGTTAAATACGGAAAACCAATTAATGAGTCTCTCTGTGAACTTTTGCAGTTTCAACTTGAGCATTGGTACTAGTATAAAAAATTCATTTTAAACACCACACGTATTTTTTTTTACTTAAACTGTTTTATGAACAGGTTACGAAGACACATCAATGTTCGCTCGCTTATACATTAAGTGGGTAGTGAAATATTCATACACGGGGGTGCTGATTTTGCATACGCAAATTATTATTGAAGACACTCGAGAAAACATTATTTTTTAAATATGATCAATTTTGAGTCGCAATAATTGTTGTGAATACAAAAACTGAAATTGTGTGAGGCAGATCTAGTCACAGAAACGAGTATACTCGGGCGGTTAGTCGTGAACAGAGTCGGGCGCGTCCGAATAATCAAAAATTATGTGAAAGCAGCGTGGCAACAGATTTGATATGACAGCAGCGCCTGGAAGAATAGTTAGAATAGCTAGAATAGAATGATTCAGGAGGAATAGTCAGTGACCAAATAATCAGTCAATTAATAGTCTGATTTTAATGTTTTATAACGTTGCTAAACTCACCAGATAATCTGCGAATAATTGTTTGTCAAACTCTGATCGTAGACCCAGTCAAAAGAACGAATCGGTGAGCGCCTTCAATGCATAATGTATGCAAAAACAAGTACGCACTGTACGCGGAGAATTTGGTTGTGGACTTAAATGTACCATTTTATCAATGGGGCAGTTGCAAGGATCTGAAAAGTTGCGTTTTTTATGAGGAAAATGAAAGTAGTTGATGAGCTGAGAACAAGGATGCCTTTGGTTTCTAATTACGTCCCATTGTTCCGGAGATGAGATTTTGGCCAAAAATACATTGTTTCAAATGGGGATTCCGCGTAGTGACGTCACAACGCACACGATTTTTCACAATTTTACACATGTGTATCTCTAAAACCGGGACATTTATGGAAAAACCAAAGGCACCATTGTTCTCAGCTCATCAAGTACTATTATTTTCTTTATAAAAAACACAACATTTCAGACCCTTGCAACTGCCCCATTTAGATAAATTAAATAAATAAATGGAGGGACGATGTCCTTACCCTTGCCTGCCTGAGGACATCATGGTTGAAGGATACTTTAACGCAGCTGTTGACTATGTATATTGTATACACGCGGTGCCGAGACCGGGACGAGCCAGAGGTGGAGTGCCGGAGAAAAATAATAATTAAATTACACAAATAGCTGAGTGCGGAATGTGATGAGGTAAACAATGAGCGGTGATAGCAGTGACTGCACGAGTGCACGTTCAGTATAATTAATGATATTACTCCTCCGTGGCAGCGATGATGACGTCAACCCATTAACGAATAGCCACCAGGCACCGGCACCGGCCATAAAGACATCAGACATCGACTTCTCCGTGAGACGGGCGATAACGATCGAACGCTCACATTTTGCAACGAAAGTTTCAAATTCTTCCCGGATTCGTATATTATCTGTCCTCCCCCCCCCCCCCTCCCCCTCCCCCTCCCCCCTCCTTCCTAATCCCCCCTATTAGATTCTATTTTTATCAGGGCTGCCGTTTAGCGTATACTTCTACCAATTTCCCCTATTTAACTCCATGACATGTTTTTTTTAATTTCCCGTCAAATTCGGCAACACTGTTTTTTACAGTATTAAAAAAGAACAACAGCCAAATTCGGCAACGATGTTTTTTACAGTAATAAAAAAGAACAACAGCCAAATTTGGCAGCACTGTTTTTTACAGTATTAGAAAAGAACAACAGCCAAATTCGGCAACGATGTTTTTTACAGTAATAAAAAAGAACAACAGCCAAATTTGGCAGCACTGTTTTTTCCAGTAATAAAAAAGAACAACAGCCCAATTTGGCAACACTGTTTTTTACAGTAATAGAAAAGAACAACAATGGACGTTACAGTACTGAGTAAGTGAAGACGCTAATGCCGTAGCGTGAATTCTAGCAACGTTGCATTCCGTCCATTTGAATTCATGCGAAAAGTCGAGTTCGAGGATTCTCACTATGCACAACATGCTGGTTTGATTTTTATCATGGGTTAGAAGGGACAAAATGAAACTTTGCTATTGCTTTAATGCTATGCCTCTGCACGGAAAAAAGGGAAATTGGGAAAATTTTTACCAAAAGTTGGCCTTGTGGGAATATTTGACAATGGGTTTGCTGCATACTTTTGCTACAACAATATAGAACCTTGGTTCTTATGTAAAATTCGGCGAAAATAACGATGCGCACATTAAAAACGTTCAAAGTCTACTCATTAACTCAGAAAATCACTTCAATTTCAAACAGCCCGCGCTATACTAGACACTATATAGTATACCGTGTCTACACTAGACACGGTATACTACTACATAGACGGAACCACCGTGCATAAGTAAACAACATCGTAACTACAAAATGATGGAATTTCTTTTTTAATACGTGAAATGTAAGCTGCATTTGCTGTCTGGTCTTTTCGGTTTATCAAAGATTACAAAATAATATAAGAAATGTACGCATCTAAACGAAACATTCCAATGTTTGTAAGTTCTGTTCATGTTTACATAAACGAGATGGTTCCATCTATGTAGTTGTAAGTCGGTGACATAGTGTCTAGTGTAGCGCGGGTTATTTGTAATGGAAGGTATTTTCTGAGGTAATGAGTGGATTTTGAAAGTTTTTGATGTGCGCATCGTTATTTTCGCCGAAATTTACGTTAGCAACAATGATTCATATTGATGTAGCAAAAGTACGCAACAGACCCATTGGGGAAATTTTTACCAAAAGTTGGCCCTGGGGGAATATTTGACAATTTTTGGAGTCTTCTCAAAAGCTCAGTTTGAATTTTCCGTAAGTGTAATACGTCTCTAATTTCACCGACATTAAAAGCGAATTTTATTCACAGTGTCGGGTGAAGATTTGAGGTTCGGAACTTTTCGAGAGACAACGAACGCCGAAGTCAACGAAACCATTTCTAGCCAATCAAGAACCGTTGTTTATTGTTGTCTATCACCGTTGAGTTACTCTTTTCCTCGCGGAACGGGTACAAATTCCGAGGTTCGGGTACTGCATCGATGCCATCTTTGCCATCCATCGTTGCCGAACAAACAGTTTGGGTGAGATAGTTGAATGCAGATCCGTTGGTTCGGGCGAAAATCTTCACCCGACACTGCAAATAAAATTCGCTTTAATTGGAGAAAAATTGTCAACTTTGGGGAAAATATCGGCAACTTTGGGAAAATTCAGACAGAGCGTTTGAGAAGACTCTAAAGTTGTCAAATGTCCGCCCCCCACAACTTTTAGTATGAATTTTCCCAAAGTTAATAGTATTTTCTCCAACTGTTGTCGATACAATAGGATGTAGGTTTTGGGGTAACAGTATGAGTATACCCAACCTGTTCTTTAGTGCAGATGACTACCCGAACTCAGTTTCAATGCATCGTTTGATACCAACACTGTTTTGCTGCCTGAACAACGAATCATCAAATTGTTAGTTCCTCGTGTAATCATTTTTGACAGTAAGTTGCAATGGACGTCATCATGAAGTCAATAAATCTGCCAAAAAACAGATCATTCTTATTTAGGTTAATGTTCTTATCTAATTTCTTACGGAAACCTAAATCCAAATTTGATCCGAGATCAGTGAATTTCACGTACCTAAGCTTAGAATTACAAGGAAACCGTTGCTCAGTCTGAAAACAAGCAGTGGAAAAGCATTGAAGCTAAGAATGTTACATTTTTCGATTTAACCCATATGGGACAAAATTAAAATATTGGGGGTGTACGGCAAACCGCAAACCCGCTCCGAACTAAATTTTGTCATGAGTTCTAATGGACAAAATGCCTGGTTGCCAAATTGCACGCCTCGTCACTAAAAACAAGCTGTGCATTTTGCGATCTCATTTTATCAACTAGATATCTCGGTCTAATTATAGCAACCAAAAATAAATGAGAAACTAAGAACACTGAAAAAAATTGGTTGACGATATATTCATAGATTGTTAAATCAACAGACTGGTTTGTGAAACTAACAACAGCTTTGTTGATTTGACAGTTCGTGCTGTCAGTTTAATAATTCTGTTTCTTTAAATTTTACCATTTTTCGGTCACCCCGTTTAACATTTTAATGCAACTGATTTTTTATTTTTTTTCTTTCTTTCGGTGAACTTTAAAAACCATTAAAAAATTAGCTTGTCTAAGAGAATGAACGTACATGTACTTACATATTGTGCTATTGGCATTGGTCGGTGCGTGTGGTCATTGTGCAAGATCTAGTCGAAAATTTTATCCCTGCAGCAGTATTGGCGCAGGACTACGAAAAATTGCATCAGTTTTTATTGCCTTGCATCACACACCGCACAATCTTCTCCCGTTAAAATAGCCGCGGCTGACCTCAAAATTGTGTAACGGTGAAGTTCCCAAAGAAACAATGAGCGTCAGACACTGCCGTCTCACCAGTGCCGACTGTTTTATCCAGGCCTGCATGAGATAAAATAATTTGAATCTGCGGACGGTCATTTCGCGCAAAATAGGTCCGCATTCACCTATTTAAACCTCATATCTATACGAAGTTTCAGCCTTTACGGTCGTCGTTAGGTTTCGTTTTTATTTACCCAGAGTTTGCATGTATATACCGCTCAAAATCAAAGGAATACATCATATTCTAATATTTGTAGTTTTCTATTATCCTTCCTCTATTCTTCATTATCTTTACTAAATTTTATTGAGATTGAAGAATCCCGGAACAGTGCAATGAATAACATTAATAAATTATTTTTACTTCAATTATAACGTTGAATCATTAAAATTTTGTGACCTACAATTAAGTTTACTGCTGAGCTTTTTTCTATTTTACTGTAGCTAGTCTCTCGAAATTTTTACACGGTTTATTGACTCAGCGATCCGGTTTTTAGGATCCATAGAAGAGACGAAATGAAAGAAATATTTTGAATTGAATTAATTAATTGCCTCGCTTCATAACTTGCCTTGCAATCCTTCTTTATAGACCTCTTTCTTTCATTTTACGTTCCTGAAACAGTATATTATCGAACTTAACATTCTAAAGACAAAGGATTCCGGACCGGAAAAGAGATTTCTTCAGCTCTTATTAACCTATTATATCGTAAATTATTTTAATCATCAGCACTATTATTGAGCTCGACTTTGGTCACAACGCATCCGTTGACATTTCTATAAGGAGATGAAGTTTCTCTCTTAATCTTTATTAATGAGATCATTCGCTGTACGTACCTAAAAGATTTCGTCTAGTTATGCCTGAAAAAGATGGCATGGCATTCCGTGTAAGGACATGGTGTGCGTTGGAGTCTTAAAAAGACCAATTCATTGATTTCAATCAAGACCGGATTGATTTAGGTTTTCAAGAAGGGTTAGGAGGAGGGGGGAGTTACTATACGTTCCCACCCCATAAAGATAAACTTTTGCGTTAATCCATTTTTTTCTTTTTTTTACTCATTTTCCCCCTCTATGATCCAGGTATAATTTTGTTGTACCTCCTCCCCCCCCTCCCCTTCCATAATCGCGGAAGGGTATTTTTTCTCATAAGGCCTAATTATTGCCCATTCGGCTTTCCTTGTGTGTTATAGAGGAAGTCGTACCATTTTAAGTGGATAAAATCCGGTGTTATCGTAGATTATACTGTATTCTAATGTATTCTATAGGTATCAAAAATCGTGGTGTCCTTGACGAGCGATTATGGGGTAGTTCACAATTTCGCCATGAAAAATATACCTTTATTTGAATGCAAGTCAAGGAGTAGGTTTTGGAGTAGTCAAGGAGTAGAATGTGTAGACTTTATCAGGCAAACCTCAATGGGTCTGTTGCAAACTTTTGCTACAACGATTAAGAGTGTTTAATCTAATGTAAAATCGCCTGAAATTTCCATTGGTGGCATCAGAAAGTCATAAAATGCAGTAATAAACTCACAAGAGGCGTTTAACGAAATCCAAGATGGCGGAGAAATATCGAGCAATTTGTATGCATGCACCACAAACATCCAAGGATAGCCAACTTTCACAACCTCACTGGAGGGAGAGGTTATGTGTTTGTTTACGTTGTGATTGGTTGTGATCGATATTGTGAGGTTGGCTTTCCTTGGATGTTCGTGGTGCTTGCATAAAAATTGCTCGATATTTCTCCGCCATCTTGGATTTCATTAAACGTCTCTTGTGAGTTTATTCTTGCATTATATGACTTTCTGATACCACCAATGGACTTTTCAGGCGATTTTACATTGGATTAAACTCTCTTAATCGGTGTAGCAAAAGTTTGCAACAGACCCATTGAATGGCTCCAAACAAACCGAATCTGTGGCATTGTATTTAACATTCATATATATGAGTACTTTGAATTTAGAAAGACCAAAGCATCGATCAGTGATAAGACGACGTCATCATTTTACATGTATGTATATGTGTCATAAAACAGTCAACTCGATCTGTGAACCACACATTCATAATCAAAGTGGTACATTTAGAGTAATAGACATGGTCAATAGTTTTTTTTTTTTTTTATAACCCATATATGCCCAACATTATTTAAAAATTAAGGTGTTTCTCTCAAAAAACACCATCTTGGAGTTTAAAACTTTGAAGAATTTAAAAGTGTGAAATTTTTTGGTCCAGCAAAATGATAAATGCTGAAAAATCCCAAGATTGATTTTTGTGTAAAATTGGCCTAACTTTACTGCAATTTGGTCCACAAAAAAACAACAAATGAGTGATTAACGACCTCATGGGCATATAATAATTATGGGTTAAGCCGGTTAAGGGAAATCGTAAAAATAGTGAAGAATTTCATTCTATTTTTCGCAATCGTAAATCATATCTAAGGAATTCTCACGACTTTCTATATAAATTTTTCGTTATTTTTTGTTTTGTTTTTTTTTTCTTGAGACGGAACACTCATTGGGAGCCTGCCACTGGCAGGTGACTTAAAATGTGTTCTGCTAGATCAAACCTTTTGCCAAGCCACACAGTTGGGATGATATGGATGCTAGATATAGACGAAATAATTTCGTTTCCTGTGTGAAATCAACTGCGGTCGAGTCAAATATGCGGCTCTTGCTCTTTGCAGCCGCGTGCGCGTGCCGCCGCGCGAAGAACTTCGCGTTGGTGCACAGTGGATCAAAACGTTAAAACTGCTGGACATCTAACAAAGTAGCAAAAATAGCAAAAGCAAAATAGCAAAAAGTAGACAAAATCAACATCGTGAAAACACAAAATGGCACGATAACGGAATTCACGGCTACCTATGTCAATCGAGGGGCCATGCTCCTTAGAAGTGTCAGGCTTGATTCTTTCCCTCGTGAGCGACCCAGGGGCGTCATTTCGGGTTCGGCTTGGGGGGGGGGTGCCTTTTTTTTCTTCTTCTTCTTTTTTGCTCATTAACAGTAAGATGCTGCATTAACAAAAAAAATCACCGGTACTTTTTAAGGTGATTCTATGGCAAACTCCCGAAAATTTTAATCCGATAGATGGCGTCACTTGTCGCTGGCTCCGAAAAGAGCCGTTTTTTGACGGTTTTCGGCTGTTTTCTCTGAACACACGAATAAGAGACGAAAAATCGGAATGTCAGCACCTGCTTAATTTTTTGCTTGATTTTTTGAGCCATAAATGGGCCAAAATGGTTCTAAAATAAAGGTGAAAGTATGCAAAGAAAAAATCACGTGTAATTTGGAGTCGTATCAGTAAAGATTACAGGTGAAATAGAAACCTGTAATCTTTACTGATACAACTCCAAATTATACGTGATTTTTTCTTTGCATACTTTCGCCTTTATTTTAGAACCAATTTGGCCCGTTTATGGCTCAAAAAATCAAGCAAAAAATTAAGCAGGTGCTGACATTCCGATTTTTCGTCTCTTATTCGTGTGTTCAGAGAAAACAGCCGAAAACCGTCAAAAAACGGCTCTTTTCGGAGCCAGCGACAAGTGACGCCATCTATCGGATTAAAATTTTCGGGAGTTTGCCATAGAATCACCTTAAGGGTGAAACTGAACTTTGCAAGTCCAGATAGATTTCTGTTCTGTTCCACTGTGCATGGGAAGGATGCGGCTGGTGGCGCGTTGCAGCTTCGGCTGACTTTTTCCCGCCGACTCTATTTATTGGAATGGGTCTGAAGTCTGGGTCTGCCGCGCTGCGCTGCGCTGGTCGCTTGCCGCCTCTGGATGGCTGGTGGGGCTCACCGCACGAAATGTGTAGCCGAGGTTTCATAGCAATCGCAATCGCTTGCCTTTCTCTTTCCGACCAAAATTGCAGCCGCTTAAAAGTCTGGTGTCTGCTGCATGTTCACTATTCAGCGATGTTGCCAATCACAATCACGCCCCGCGTATATGGTATGAGCAATTCGATCTGCGGTGACCAGAAGAAAGGTCCGAAAAAAATGAGGTGCATTCTCCCAAAGCAACACCAATTTAATCGAAATGCTGCTCTCTCGTTACGAGCATACCTTAGATTTTATGATCGCCACAATTGCACGCGCTACACTTACCCGCATTGTCATTGCACATTCATTTCCGTAAATACCTCTAGCGACCGAGAAATGGAGGACTTACGGATGCCCAGCGGCTATTTCGATCGTCGAGGAAGCCGAACGCGAATGGGGGAATTATTAGTGGGTGTTGCGTGGCGATTTTCGTCGAGCTTTTAGTGGCCCAACAATAAATAGTCTAAAGCTTTTGGTTCAGGAAGTCAGTATCGAAACGCACGATTTTGTTACATATCCGGCGTAAGCTGCCGATTGTGTTTATATTTCGTGACCGCTCGTTTTTATTCGGTATGGATAGCGTAGCCAAAGCGGGGCTTAGGAGGGCTGGAACCTCCTCAAACGGTATCTATAAGACCTTTCAATGGTCATTGCTGGATTACATTTCGGTCGCAGTCCTGAACGATATTTTACAGGTGGAAAGAGTCAATAATAGTGGGCTTCTTTATTCGAATTGTCAGAAGGAAAGCATGTCAATTTGTTTCTTTTGGCGAGCCATCATATCCGTAAAGGACATGGAAGATCGATGCAGGTAGTGGTACACGGAAAAAAAAGACTGGTCTAGAATTTACCATCTGTGTACCTGAATTCGGCGTCTTCTGAAAAGTATGGTAAATTTCACCATACTATCGTAAATGCAACGTACCGCGAGGTAAATTAAGTTAAAAAGTTGGTACATTTTACCACAAACTAGTGGAATTTGCCATACTTTCTGGCAGACGCCAAAATCTGCTGTACAGATGATAACTTTTTCCAGTCCCCCCCCCCCCCCCCCGGGTGTAGATCAGTCTATTTGGAGGGTCATGCGAGATTTAATTCTGTAGGGAGCTTATAGGTTGCAGCGTCATGCGTTAGTCGATTCACCAGATCTGGTCTCAAATCAGCAATTGTGAACCAATGAGCTATAACTTTAGAGTGGCACATCAAGGAACGTTCCGCTGGTTCATTGTTGTCACCTAGGGCGCCGCCATCTTGCCGTAAAAATCGATTTTGAGGTTAGATTTTGTAGGGCGTTTCCGGTCGTTCCGTGAACAAACTTGGGCATCGCCGGAAACGACCTACCCAGCGATCTACAAAATTTAACCTCAAACCTTGGAATCTGCCGTCCAAATCCCGCTTTTTCCCGGGATTCCTTCTACCCTGTGTGGCACAGGGTGGACCAGCCCGCTGTCACTCTAAAGTTATAGCTCATTGTTGTGAACCGATAAACTCATTATCAGTTATTTCGATCGTTACTAGCTATAGTTTATTTTTATTAGTCATCTGACGTAACCGAAGTCAAATCATTCGTTTTTTGGGCCTTTAGGTGTAAAATACTGTGCATCTCATCGAATATACATTCTCATTCTCACGCGTTACATCTGACCCGGAGACATCCTTATTTTTAAGTAGCTTTTATATCTCATTTTTTTTTCAATCATCCTTGGGCTCGTGTTTGGTCTCTTTGTGTTCTCCCCCTCCCCTCCCCTCCCCTCCCGTCCCTCCCCACCCCCACCCCCACCCCCACCCCCACCCCCACCACCACCCCCACCCCCACCCCCACACGCCTCACCGTCTCATTCAGATTTGTTCATTCATTTTCATCGAAGACGCACGGCTCTCTTGGCATGTCTCACATCTCACTACGGGCTCGGGCTAGGTGCCTTTTTGTCTTCTCTCGTTTGATCGTTGAATCATTAGCGGATGCAGACAATGGGTCTGTTGCAAACTTTTGCTACGTCGATTGAGAGTGTTTAATCTGATGTAAAATCGCCTGAAAAGTCCATTGGTAGCATCATAAAGTTATAAAATGCAATAATAAACTCACAAGAGTTATTTAATGAAATCCAAGATGGCGGATTAATGTCGAGCAATTTTCATGCGTGCAACACGAACATCCAAGAATAGCCAACCTCACAATATCGATCACAACCAATTACAACGTAAACAAACACGTAACCTCTACCGCCAGTGAGGTTGTCAAAGTTGGCCATCCTTGGATATTCACGGCGCATGCATATAGATTGCTCGATATTTCTCTTCCATGTTGGATTTCATTAAACGGCTCTTGTGAGCTTATTATTGCATTTTATGACTTTCTAATGCCACCAATTTTTTTTTTTTTTTCAGGCGATTTTAAATTAGATTAAACATTCTTAATGGGGCTATTGCACACTTTTGCTATAAGCTATTTAATAGTCGATTATGGCGTAAAATCCTCAAAAAATAACGATGGCGGCACTAAAAACTTCCAAAATCCACTCCTAAACTCAATAAACGCAGTTATTTGCGCGAGCGTAATGGTGGCCGAAGGCACTAACAATGGGAGATTCCCATCTTAATTTCGTCACTCTTTCTATGTTGACAAGGATGATTCACAGAGTAATTAGTCATCAGAGTGATGTTCCACATCCGATGTAAGGTGCCGCAACACCTAGAGACACCGGTGTCAAATGAAAGTAGTCTCTTATTGGTCACTTCTTGATGGAGTTTCAGAATTGTTAGATGGGAATCTCCCATTGTTAGTGCCTTCGGCCACCATTACGCTCGCGCAAATAACTGCGTTTATTGAGTTTAGGAGTGGATTTTGGAAGTTTTTAGTGCCGCCATCGTTATTTTTTGAGGATTTTACGCCACAATCGACTATTAAATCGCTTATAGCAAAAGTGTGCAATAGCCCCATTGTTCTCGCAAAAGTTTGCGACAGACCCATTGTCTTCCTCTCTCTCCTTCCATTTGAACTGATGTGTTAGAAAAGGACAGCAGAGGGGGGCCATCACGTGACTTTGGCCCCCTCTTCTGTCCTTTTCTAACGCACGTTTTCAAATGGGAGGAGAGAGAGAAAGACAATTCCCTGTATCCGCCCATGCGTTGAATTCCCTCGAGTCCTCGAGTTGAAAGAGTTTAGAAGGTTCTGTCAAGTCAACTTACAGCGAACTACGGAGTTTAGTGCAGGGCCTTTAATTGGCTTTTATCCAATCACAGGTCAAATGTGAGGTGTTGACCAGTAGCCATCGCATGACGGTCAAATAACGAACTCGAAGGGCCCTGGTTTGTTTTAGATTGTGGTTTTCATGAGTGGATGCAGGGGTTCGTCTTTCTCTCTGTCGTTCCATTTGAACGCATGTGTTAGAACGGTGCTGTTAAACGGCGGGTAACGGAAGTGGTTAAAGAGAGTGCTTTTCAAAGGGCTCCTCAATGGGTCGGTTGCAAACTTTTGCTACAACGAAAAATAGTGTTTCATCGTATGTAAAATCACCCGAGAAGTCCATTGGTGGCATCAGAAAGTCATGAAATGCGATAATAAACTCACAAGAGACGTTTCAGGAAATCCAAAAAATAAAAAAAAAATTAAAAAAAAAAATAAAAAAACAAGCGTAACGAGGTAAAACGAACGAGGTAAAATATCGAGCAATCTATATGCATGCACCTTTAACATCCAAGGATTGCCAACGTTGACAACCTCACAGCTTCATAAGTTATGTGTTTATTTACTTTGTGATTTGGTGTGGTCGATATTGTGAGGTTGGCTATCCTTGGATGTTCGTGGAGCATGCATACAGGCAGTGGCGTAGCGTGTATGGGACTTTTGGGGCTTAAGCCCCCCCACTTTTTTGGGAGAAGCAAAAAAAAAAAAAAAAAAAAAAACGGAAACAAAATTTGAACATCTGCAACAATCCTGCGAAATTTCCTCACTTCTTCGTTGTCATAGTTACAGATTTTTTTATTCCCAATTTGAATTCTAACCTATACATTGCATTGTTTTGAAAATTTTCGAAGAGAAAAAAAAAAAAAAAAATCTTAAGCCCCCCCACTTTTTGACCCCACGCTCCGCCACTGCATACAGGTTGCTCGATATTTACCGCCATCTTGGATTTCATTAAACGTCTCTCGTGAGTTTCATAATATTGCATTTTATGACTTTCTGTGATGCCACCAATGGACTTTTCACGCGATTTTACATGAGATTGAACACTCTATAGCGCTGTAGCAGAAATTTGCAACAGACCCATTATATGATTAATCGGTTAAATTGTTTGGCAATCAAACCGCGGGTGCGGGTTACTAAAATGGAAATCTATAGCAGTCACCCTTAGAAGCACAGCAGTCGCCCTTAGTATAACACATAGTTCCTACTTAACATTCTGAACAGAAATGTTGCCTGCAATTTCTAATTTGACTGTACAACTTTTTCGTCAAAATCAGATTTGAAACCACCAATTCAATTTTGTAAATTATAATGATTTATAAGAATATAATGAGTGACTCTCTTTCTTGTCTCAATGTTAGTTTGGTATTTCAAGCCTTATTTCTCGCTGCATACCTCTATTGAAACAAAAGGTGAAGTGATCAAGTTTATTATTTTGATGTTGTTTAGTGCCGTCACGCATGCGTGTTGAGAAGAAGCGCGTATTATAGTTGCGACGCGTAAAGTATATAATTGAACGTGCAATAAAATTGAGAAGAGGAAGAGAAATTCTTGTTGTATTGTTGTTGTTGTTGTTGATGTTATTGTTATTGTTGGCAAAATACGACGAAACGAAATTGAAAATAGGCCCCTCACACTCGCAGTTTGATATTATGGTCCTGTTCGTTCATCCACGCAATGCGAAGCACCGCACAACGGCCGCTTCGCATTATTTTCAAACTTTCGATCTTTCTCACATATACTGCTCGCGTGCTATCATCAGATTTTCAATTGAAGGTCCGTATGGTAGTTTCTGAAGCTTCAAATCACAGCTCCAACGACGATCGTAGTTTGCTCAAACGCAAAATGTATCGCGAGTCTGAGGTCATAAAAATGTGCGATTTTCGTTCTCAAATAAAAAGGGAGACCTTCCTTATCTGCCCCCGGACTCAATTGTGTTTAGAGAGAGTTGCTGTCTCTAAGATGAGATCTTGTCTGCTCTAGGAATCAATTGATTTGAAAGGAAGATGCGTTTTCAAAAGAGGAGACACCCCCCCCCTCCCCCCCCAAGAATCGGTTGAGAGTGGAGTGGATTGTTGATTATACTGGTTGTGAGTGAAACAAAACTCATAGTTTGACCAGAAATGTGGAAACTTTATACAAAGTTATGACGAAGACGAAAAATGTGTTGTCACTCTCTTTCGTTATTTTGAATGCAGAGTTAAAGACAGATATAAGGGCAACATTTTTTGTGCATGCGGCCACTTTATCTTTTTTCGACATATGGGTTCAAAAAGGCGGAGAAAGAGAGAGAGAGAGAGAGAGAGAGAGAGAGAGAGAGAGAGAGAGAGAGAGAGAGAGAGAGAGAGAGAGAGAGAGAGAGAGAGAGAGAGAGAGAGAGAGAGAGAGAGAGAGAGAGAGAGAGAGAGAGAGAGAGAGAGAGAGAGAGAGAGGATGATGATGATACGCTTACAAGTTATTGAACACAATTAACTGAAAGAAATAAAAAGAATAATAAAAAAAGAAAAAAGAATGCTCCACAATAGACAAAAAGTTGAATACTATTTCCTCACAGTTTAAGCTCTATTGCATTGGCAATATCTGGGGGAAATAAAATTAATTTTGGGGAGATTCAGATCAAAAGTTGGGGGAATAATCGGAAATTTCAGAGTCTCTTCCAACATAGAAAAAAACAGTGGGGCATTTCACCGAGCTATGACGTATTACCCTAATATGCTTCAATGAGCTGTCACCGCTCGAGCAACGTGCAAAAATTGTTCAAATTTGTCGTGAATTAAGTTCATAATTTCACAGTTTCATTTGCTTGACTCATCTCTTTTCAATTCATCGTGGAAACTTGCCACTCAATATTTTCTACCTCATGACTCATTGTTTTCGAGTTGTCACTCGTAACTGGTCATGAATTGAAAGCACACTGGGAATGCGATGAAGACACACATTGCTCCTTGAATTTTATTCAATTGAATATTTCGGCGAGAATTTCTCATCTTCTGATTCGAGCGCGCGCTGCGCTGTGGCTGTGTTCTCTCCGAAGGCCCTCGCGGTGTTGAATTCAAAGTCGTGGCCTAGCCCTGCGGCCTAATCTCATCTTAATCCTCTTATAACTGCGTTAGTTTCACTCCTTGCCAATTTAATTAAACCTGTAATAGGCCCACCGCACGGAGGTGCATGCACACGGGCCAGAGTCCTTTCTTCCTTCTCGTCCTTTCGTTGGGCACGATCAAGTATCTTCTTCTTATTTTTTTTTTCTTATTTTTTTTTTTTTTTTTTATTTTTTTTATTTTTTTTCCGAATGAAAGCTAATTTTATTTTAATTCGTGGCAACGGGCTATCTGTCAGTGCCTCCAGTGTTGCCAGATTGGGATGAAAAAGCCGTACGTTTTACATTGCTTTAACCCTTTACTGCATGATTTTTTTTTATTCAATAAAATAATTTTTTTTCAGTACAATTTTGATCCTTGAGACAGGGAAAAATAGTGAAAAAATTCTTTCCATTATATTTCAGTGGTAAAGAGCCTGAATATTAATTGTTCCAAATATGGCCTTACCCGCATTTAGGTATCCATGCAACTGAAAATAAAGTTTTTAGGCTAAAAACAAAAAAATTAAAGTAGTAAAAAATAAGTTAGTAAGTTTCAATAGTTGTTTTTTTTGTATATGGTACCCCTGCGTTACTCCCAAACATAACAATGAAAATCGGAAAATCTCTATCAGATTTTCAGTAAGCTATTTTCAACCACTCTGCACGTTCTCTATCCTGTGCTGCGCGCTCTAGGACAAAATCGACAATTCTTACTCGTTTAGTATCTGTTCCACATGTGACCCACCATGCAGCGACAGTACAACTCAAGTCCCCTACTTTTAGATAAGGCTTCAAAGTAATTGTTCCAGATCTGGGCTCATCTGCAGTTAAGGGTTAAATAGGGACGATACGGCTTTTTACTCTCGATCTGGCAACACTGACTGCCTTAGTTGTTTCAATCTTGATTCTTCTTTCTCCCGTACCGCATTTCTCGTATCAGCGGCATTCCGTCTTTGTGGTCATGTCTTGATCCAGAGTCGTCAACTTTTGGTGTTAAAAAGTTGTAAGCCATTACTCCTGAATCAATGTGAAATACACGACTTTTTACCTCCGAATCGGCAACGGTGCGTCTTAACCCTTAACGCAAGCGCTCAAATTGACTGCCACAATTTAGTCCTATATTTGGAGAGGATGAGTTCATTTGCTGGAGTAACTGCCTTGACACTCAGAAACGCTCTTTTTTTTAATCGATTAAGAAATCGTAAAGGAATTGCCCACTTTTAGTTTTTAACCCTCTCGGCCCTCTTTCTCTCTTTTTTTTTACCTTTTGACCGCGTAAAAATCCAGATCGCACCTATAATCTTTGATTTCACACTCAAGAAGCTGTCATTAAGAATTTTTTTTTTTTTTTGTTAAATGCGTGACCAAAATAAAGCTTACTCCAATGGTTTATCGAAAATAAAGGAGAAGATTACCGAAAGTGTTTCATTTAGCGTGAAAAAAAGAAACACTTGTACTGCGGAGAAAACTATATATGGTCTGGCTCTTAACCTTTTAACGCCCAAGTATACATATGCATACTCGTTTCGTGCGTTCTCGCCCCACGCGATTTAAGTTTTTCATTTACAATAGTTGCGACTCCAAATTGTTAATATTTGATAACGAATGTTCCCTCGAGCGCCTTCAATCATGCGTACATGCAAAATCATAACCGTCATGCAGGAATATTTAACTACCTGCTTAATTTGAGCAAGCAAAATTGATTAAAATTGATTTTTGTTTCAATCTTTCGGTGAGTCATTGTAGAAAACGCTTTGTAAAAATTCTTGTTAAGTTCACGCTTTTTGACGAACCAAAGTTTATTTCATCATTTTCAACGGTTGCGACTCCAAATTGTTAATATTTGATAACGAATGTTCCCTCGAGCGCCTTCAATCATGCGTACGTGCAAAATCATAACCGTCATGCAGGAATATTTAACTACCTGCTTAATTTGAGGAAGCAAAATTGATTAAAATTTATTTTTGTTTCAATCTTTCGGTGAGTCATTGTAGAAAACGCTTTGTAAAAATTCTTGTTAAGTTCACGCTTTTTGACGAACCAAAGTTTATTTCATCATTTTCAACGGTTGCGACTCCAAATTGTTAATATTTGATAACGAATGTTCCCTCGAGCGCCTTCAATCATGCGTACGTGCAAAATCATAACCGTCATGCAGGAATATTTAACTACCTGCTTAATTTGAGGAAGCAAAATTGATTAAAATTTATTTTTGTTTCAATCTTTCGGTGAGTCATTGTAGAAAACGCTTTGTAAAAATTCTTGTTAAGTTCACGCTTTTTGACGAACCAAAGTTTATTTCATCATTTTCAACGGTTGCGACTCCAAATTGTTAATATTTGATAACGAATGTTCCCTCGAGCGCCTTCAATCATGCGTACGTGCAAAATCATAACCGTCATGCAGGAATATTTAACTACCTGCTTAATTTGAGGAAGCAAAATTGATTAAAATTGATTTTTGTTTCAATCTTTCGGTGAGTCATTGTAGAAAACACTTTGTAAAAATTCTTGTTAAGTTCACGCTTTTTGACGAACCAAAGTTTATTTCATCAATTCGAATAAAAATTTACGAATTGGAACAAGTCAAAAGAATTGCTGGTGAACTTTTGACGTTCAAAAGCCTTGGGTCCTTCTTTCGTTCCTGTTGGGGGCTGTTTGAGGTTTTTGCCACGTATGATTAAATTTTCGGCTCTCTTGTATATAAACTAGAATAATAAAGAGAGAGAAAAAAAATAAAACAAAACCTGAGGTGACACTAGAAACTTCCGAAATTACTCTTAGTTTAGTAAAGCGATCGAAGAGGCAATTGACGGAACCTATAGAGCCGCGTAACCACACTATTGCTCTATTGTGAGATCATTTCACTGTCTCTGAATTGAGTAGCGTAACTAGAAATCATGCTATCTCTCTTTTTATACTCATCCGAATGTACAGGTAGAAAAAGAATAGGAAGAGGGGATTGATCCCCCTTTCCTATCCCTATCTAACTTACACATTTTAATGGACAAAGTGAGAGAAAGGTAATTTCTAGTTACGCCACTGTCTGAATTCACTACTCTGGCAGCCAGTTGCTCTATCACTTTGCTTCGTATAGTCAGCATAGAGATAATAGACAGATGAAACATAAGAATCGCCCATGATACATATTCCTGCGTGACAGTGCCATCATAATCACTCAAGCAAGTTTAAAAGCATCCATTAAATTGATGAGATGATTTCGGAAGTTAACAGTCACAATATTTTTTTCCCCCGGTGGTTTTTACACGAATGCCGCGGGGTCACTCAAGTCATCTGCAGCAAAAGCTCGCAAGTGTCCCTTTATATGTACTCGTGACGCAATATCCGCTCAACATACACTTATTGATACCCTAAAATTAATATAATTCCTAATCTTAGATAACATTGAATCGGAAATAGACCATGTCGTTAAAAATTATGGTGCCTGTCTGGCAGATCAACTCTTGCTCTCAATTAATGAATCAATGAAAACACTGTTACGTATAGTGTAAATAAAGTGCATCTGCGCATAACCTCTTCGATTTCTCAACTGCTCATTCTCTCAAATCACTCTTGATCTGCTCAAATTTGTTTCACATTATGTATTAATTTTCATAGGTGCGCATTTAAAAAAACGAAAGAAGTAAAGATTAGAAGGTACAGTCGAGATCTCGCGAGAGGAAGGAAGGAAGAAAGATAGTAAAAAAAAAACAGATTTCACATATTTCCGTAGTCCTCCGTTTCGTTTGTATCAACTTACTACTTTTCATTAGGTAGATAATTATAGACCACATAGCGCAGCTTCTCCTCTTCGCAATGATGGGGGCAGCAGGAGCAGGCAGGCGCTCTTATGCGTATTTGATTTCAGAGTTAGGAGGCGACGCACAGCGCACTATGGTCTGAAGTCGTCAAAAAGTGGCCAAAAATCAGAAAGAAAATTTCTCATCAATTTCTCATTTTTAAACTTTCAAGACCAATTCCTACTACAAATAACACTTCTAGCAAATAATTTAAACCTAGAAATGTCACTGGAAAGTTTTGTAATAGCTTAAAAAGTCAAATACGATGATTTTTATTGATTTTTTTCCCACTGATTTTTGGCCACTTTTGTACGATCTCAGACCATAGTGCAGCGGAGCGAGACAAAAAGAGATCGAGAGGTCGATTGTGTACTATATGACTAAAAATGCAAATTTGAATGTTGTTACTGTCAAAAAACAAACTATATAGGGTGATTCGTGCAGGGAAATTGTCAATAAAACCAATGAAAATAATTTCAAACTTTCACATTGCGTATTAACGAAGATATACGCCTTTAAAGTCGTCAATCCGCATGTCCAGTATTTTCTATCGACTCGCTGTAGTGTGCGTCGGGCGCGATCTTCAAGAAAGGTGCATCCGACTAAGCGCAGAAACCAAATGATGATGTGTGATTCGGGATTTAAGATGAGAGAGAGAGAGAGAGAGAGAGAGAGAGAGAGAGAGAGAGAGAGAGAGAGAGAGAGAGAGAGAGAGAGAGAGAGAGAGAGAGAGAGAGAGAGAGAGAGAGAGAGAGAGAGAGAGAGAGAGAGAGAGAGAGAGAGAAAGAAGAAAAAATGCGCGAGTCAAAATAGAAACTGGTGGAGGGAGTCGATTTGTAGATTGTAGAGTGTAGATTGTAACTCATGAGCCGCACAATTAAATCGCGTGAAAGGCACAATCAAAATAGTGAGAGTGACCGTGATATGTTGGTAAGGGGAGAAGGGATTCAGCAATGATACAAGTGATGGCTTCGGCTCATACTCAGACACACACAGCATCCAGCCATTCAGTCATCCGCAGAGCTAATAACCGAAAGATATCACCGACGCGCCGCCGCTACGTGAACCGCACCGTGTCAAAATTCCAATTTGTGAGCGTGGCTACAATTTTAGTTTTTAAGATTGCGCGTCGAAGTCGAACGGCGAGCCGCTGCTAAGCGTCGTTTTAGTCCCAGGCGCACATCGGATCGAAACGTGAAACTTTCTTGTTCTCGTTTCAGGCGAGGAAATCAATCTTTTTGAACGCTGTGCACATCCTTTGTATAGTAGTTTGCAAAAAAATGTCAATTTGTGGCGATAATATCCTCAACCACCCTCTTCTTCTGCAAGTGGATTGTTTTTTTTTTTTTTTTTTTTTTTTTGCGGTAAAAAATTCGAGGAGTTTCACAGCCTGAAACATTCCTTGTGTTTAGGAAAATCACCGATTTTAAGGATTTTGAATGAAAGAACAAAATTGGCGTTTTGCATCTTTTTTTTTGGGACTCTGTTCCCCTATAACCCCCAAATATTCCTACAAAAAACAATCAATGGGGCTATTGCACACTTTTGCTATAAGCGATTTCATAGTCGATTAGGGCGTAAAAACCTCAAAAAATAACGATGGCGGCACTAAAAACTTCCAAAATCCACTCCTAAACTCAATAAACGCAGTTATTTGCGCGAAGGTAATGGTGGCCGAAGGCACTAACAATGGGAGATTCCTATCTTAATTTCGTCACTCTTTCTATGCTGACAAGGATGATTCACAGAGTAATTAGTCATCAGAGTGATGATCCACATCCGATGAATGGTACCGCAACACCAAGTGACACCGGTGTCAAATGAAAGTAGTCTCTTATTGGTCACTTCTTGATGGAGTTTCAGAATTTCTAGATGGGAATCTCCCATTGTTAGTGCCTTCGGCCACCATTACGCTCCCGCAAATAACTGCGTTTATTGAGTTTAGGAGTGGATTTTGGAAGTTTTTAGTGCCGCCATCGTTATTTTTTGAGGTTTTTACGCCATAATCGACTATTAAATCGCTTTTAGCAAAAGTGTGCAATAGCCCCATTGCAGGTTTCTCAGTTTTGACTCATACGAAATCGATTTTAGAACTACTGAAAATGGTTTTCTGCACCAACCACGATAACAGTCCTTTAATGATCGCCATTCCGACCACTGGCGCAACCAGGATATCTTCCATCTCTCTCTTTTCCCATTTGAATGTATGAGTAGGAAAAGGACAGAAGGAGGGGGTTTTATCCCCTTGTCCATCCTTGTCTAACATACGTTTCTTAATGGAGAAAAGAGAGAGATGAAGAATCTCTCGGTGCGCTACTGATTCCGACCAAATTAACTGCCAGTCGTCCGATCAAGGGCGGCTTGTGCAGTGTGCACTTCGGCAACAGTGTTTTCCCTCGATTTGTATCTATAAAAAACAATCGATTGTAGGTGAAGCCGCCGCACCGCTGGGACCGAGTTGAATGGTCACAGTCAATCGCTGGCAAACTGTCTGCTAGTTTATAAGGGTGTAGTTCCAGAAACTTTCCTTGAGATCTTTTTGGCTTGGATTGGCCTTGAGCCTTCCTCCAGATTCAATTTTCAATTCAGAAGTACACCTTCTTTAGTCAAAACGCCTTGAGATTTTCCAAGGAAGTTTCAAGAGATTCTCGAGTGAGTTAGACACGGCTTTGCAATTTAGAAACGCTCAAAAAACGCACGGTGGTGTACTCAAGGCAAATTTCAAGGTAGCGCGTTAGCTACCTTGAACTAGACTCATAATCAGAACTTCTCATAAATTACTGATTTACGATGAGCGCCTCTGAATAAATTCTTATTTTTCACACTAGACTCGATTGGGCTTGAGGATTTCTCAAGCCAAGCAACGCCTAGGAAAGATCAAGGAAAGTCTCTGGATCGCGCCTTAAGAATTTTCTAAAGTGAGAAAATGCACTTTTTTTTTTTTAAATCGATGTACTGATTTACGAAAACGGAATCTTGCAAGTGGTGAGGCAGCTGTATCGAAGGATCCTGATTCTTGAGCCTTTTTTTTTTTTTTTTTTTTAACGTCATCCTCACAATCCAAACGTCTGCCAAATTCATGCCGATTTCTAAAATCACGCATTTTCTGGTTGATATGGTGTACGTTTTTAAGTTGTAAGACTTCTCATGGTTTTGGGATTAGTCTGGGCTCTAGATCAACAGCGAGAGCGTTCAAAACAGTGTGACTTCGGAGTCATATAGGCACAAGCGCAAAGTAATTCTCTAAAATATTTCCTTAATGTCTCCGACAACGCCAGCCATCAAAAACGATTAGAGATTTGCTCGAACTTCTTACGGAATTCCAAACTAATGGCTCAGAAACGGTTGGTTAAGAAGAGATGATCAGCGAAGGTCAAAAGTTCAATGTAAAAAAAAAAAAAAAAAAAAAAAAAAAAAAAAAAAAAAACCACAAGAATCGAGGAAGAGAGTGAAAGTCTCGTGAGAAATTATTTTGGCAACGTATATGTATACCAGAGCTGCCGTTTTGCGTATAATTAATGGATTTTTCAATTCACCGATGATTCCACCGGCTGAGAAAAGATTACGCTGTTCAGTTCAATGGGTATGACTGTAACGCACAAAAATACGTCTGTATAATCTTTTCACAACTGGTGGAGTCGTCGATGACTAAAAAACTTTCGTATATTTAATAATTTAATGGCGGTTGTACCGATTGAGAAAAGATTAGTTACAGATCAGAGTATTTTCGTGCACTATAGTCATACACTGAACTGAACTATGTTATCTTTTATCAACCGGTGCAATCATCGGTGAATTGAAAGATGCCATTAATTATATCTATACGCAAAACGACAGCTCTAATGTATTTATACCTTCTGCGATTTGATCATTTTTATTCCTTCTCTTCATTATTTTGGACGTTAGATCAGTAGTGGCAAAGAAAATACGATGTATCGATTTTCATTTGCCAAAAAGAGTCGATCCCCTGGATCGAACTCTCAAAGAATCGATACTTTTGCGTAGGCGCAATCGGAGAAGAACGATGATTGATTGTTGAAGACTCGCCCTTGCAGCTGCGTTTATTTCAGAATTTCATTGTTTTATGGCGCACAGTGATTTGAAATTAACCGTAGGGTGGTTCACAATCAGCTAGTTAGAATCGCCTAAACTTATCGTTTGGAAGTTTCTGGGAATAATATCACTTGAACCATCTTTCTAACGCACGATTATAGTCGGAAAATGCACACAGAGAGTCTAAAATCAGTTCAACTTTAAAATAATAACTATTTAAAGTGATTTTATCTTGCTGATTTTTTGCCAGCAAATTGAAAATTTCTGCCCACAGTGCGGCGTGGTGTAAACTCATGGGCAGCATATTCGAATGACCCAAAATACTTTCAGTTTTTTTTTCTTTTCTAATTTGAGATAATTGAGAACAAGACTTTCCATTCACCATTCAACCAGTGTTGCCAGATTGGGGTGTAAAAGCCGTACGCTTTACATTGATTTAAATAGGGACGATACGGCTATTTACCCTCGATCTGGCAACACTGCATTCAACGTTCAATCTAGTTTTAATCTAAAGAAGCGACTTTGTTTGCTGTTCTGCACGGAAAAAAAACTACGGTGAAAATAACCATACGGATACCTGATTTTGGCACCTGCTAGATGTTATGGTAATGTTAACCATAAGTATACTAAATTTTGACTAGGTACTAGGTGATGTTACCTGATTGCATGTCGAATTTACTCAAAGTATCGGTAAATGTACCATACTTCTGGTCAAGTTTACCATAACATCTAGCCGGTGCCAAAATCAGGTATCCGTATGGTTATTTTTACGAATCTTTTTTTTCCGTGTGGGGTGAATGTTTTCTTACGTATGAATACGATTGTGGCTATCGCTAAACTAGTGGTTTGAAATTTTGGATCATAGATTTTCATTGGTTTTTAACTAAAGTTTTCTTTTTGTTTTGTTTGCTTCTAGGTTTGCAAAATGCTCAAATGACCGCAGGATCTGGGTTACAACTCAAGATGAGTTTGGCTGAATTGTCAAAAGGAATCGTCGACATCTTAGCTGATAAAGTGCCATAAAATAATGGCTCGGCTCATGAATAGTGCCGATAAAAACGATGGACAAACCAAAGGGTCGAAGAGTGCGGGAAGCGATGGATCCGCCGAAAAGGTAGTCATGGTTACGCGTCTCAAAGCGGCCACCAAGGAGTGCCCGAAACGACGTCCGAGCTTCAAGACCCGTGGATTAGGCGCCGCGACTCCCAGCGGAGGACAAAGGACTCACTACCGCGCCACGAAAATAACGATAAGTTCGAGCAATGTTGCTGCTCTCGCCTCGAAATTCAACGCCGTCATCGTTCAAGACGACGTCAAAGGGAGAGCGTTCGTGAAAAAATTACAAAATCCTCACCGGAAAC
This sequence comes from Trialeurodes vaporariorum, assembly GCA_011764245.1. Lineage (NCBI taxonomy): Eukaryota > Metazoa > Arthropoda > Insecta > Hemiptera > Aleyrodidae > Trialeurodes > Trialeurodes vaporariorum. The sequence goes on along the minus strand of VMOF01000002.1, from coordinate 82,053,985 downwards.
CGGTGAAAACGACCAAAGGCTCCGTCAAAGCGGCCATCGAGATTTTCGAGAACAAGAACGAAAAAGTCGCGCCGAAAAAATTCAGTGATCGGCCGAAAATCGTTCTGATCCGGAAAAACTCTTCTGTCGCGAGGTTGGCGACGAAATCGTCAGCAAAGATGGTTGCTAATGGTACCTCAAGGACGGCAATCAAACCAGACTCCTGTGACACGACGACAGTTCAAAAAAAATCTAATTTAAGTAGGAAAAGTAGTTCAAATAGGCCAAAATCTAGTGAAAATTCCGTGTCTACTGTTTTAGAACCCAGCAAGAAAAATGTTTGTAATACTTCTGAGATTAGGAGTTCGAATCAGTCCTGCGAGGAAATGATAAAAAACGCTAAAAATAAGTTGAGGCAAACATTTATCTTGGACGGGGGCTCGGATTCTAAGAATGATCGAAAAATTCGAGAAGTCAATAAAAATTGCTCAAACGATCTTTTCGATGCTGGTTTTGAGAGGAAAACTGTAACTTTAAGTAGACTACCAAAGAATAGTGACAAATTAAATGTTGGTAAAGAAAATTATTTTAAGTACAAAACTTTAACTTTACCCAATAAGCCTGACCTGAAACCAAAACCTGATTTAACTAAAATATCAAAGGACGATAGCGTAGATTTTGTGAAAACTAGAGACGGCTCAAGGGAGCAGCTGTCAGAAAAATGTATCGACAACGATATTAGAAAGCAAATTATTGAGGTTGAAAAATGTAGCGAAAATGACAAGCATCCAGTTTCACAGAATTCTTTCGATAAATTCCGGAATAGAGCAGATAGATTATCCGACCTTTCTCTGAACATTATCGAAGACAAGCAGAAAAACTTCAAGCCAAATAATTCATTTTTATGGAGACAATCCTCTTACAAGAAAGAAGATACCATTCGGGAAGAAAGTGAGATAATTTTCACTGTAACCGAGTCAAACAACGAAAACGAAAATATATATAGTGACAATTTCTCAACGAGGATCTATGTCGATTCTTGCAAGGAGTCAAGTATCGAAGTTAGCGAAAAGACCGAAGTTAGTTGCAAGGAAGTGAGAGAGCGGATCATTTCGAATAGGTCTACTTTGCACTCATCTGCTCGAAAGTTGTTCCCACTTACGAACGGCGGAAGTTTGAGTTCCGAAGAAAAGACAGAGGAATTGAATGAATCGCATCCTCGTCAGAACAAATCATTGCCCAATTCCAAAGATTCAGATTATGAAGAGGTAAAGAGGCAAGTTTCAAACGTTAGCTCCACCCTCATTTCGTCTGAAAACGTCCGCTCTCGAGACAACGAATCTTCTCAAGAGAACCCGAAAGTGAATAATAATCTCCTCTCGAATAAATCCTCGCTACACTCGTCGAATTTTGCGATCAAGAAAAACGAAGTCAGCAAATCAAGCTCGGAATCCATGGTGAGCAATCACGTCATCTCGAACAAAAAGAAATTCAGCAGCGCCTTCGAGTTGAACAAAACTTCAGGGCTGAGCAACTCGAAGGATTCGGGCATCGATGGCTCGGCCGACAGTCACCGATTCTCTTTACCGCAGACCGAGCTGACGAAATTGAGTAATGGCAAGTTGGGCGGTGGTGAACCGTACAATAATCTATTCGAAATTGCCAAGCAAACGGTCATCCACAATTCCAAAGACTCCGGAATCGACACCTCGATGGAGAGTCAAAGATTCTCACTGCCCCAAACAGAGCTTGACAATTGTGACGAGAACCCGAATCTATCGGAAATCAAGAAACGGGTGGGGATCCATAATTCTGAAGATTCCGGAATCGAAAATCCACCGAACATCGGTTTTATCGAGAAGGAAGGAGAAGAAGAAGAAGAAACGGCTCCAAACGGCGATTCGTGTCATTACGAGGAGATCGTTTTCCGGAATGAGAGCGGCAACTACAAGCGATGGAAAGATGAAGATGATCCGAAAAGGAGAGACCATTTTCGAAATGAAAATGATTTTAAAACTAATCGGACAGACTACTACGATAAAATATCCATTGATAAGCTGAATATTTTAGAGCTAAGCAAAGTCAAGGATATCAGTTACTACGATCAGATTGATCGATTGAATCAAGACGATCACGACCATTACACGCTGATCAGCGACTACGAATCGAACATCTATGACGATATAGTTCACGTCAAGTCGAGCGGCGGGGACGATGCCTCGATATCGAATTGCTATGAATCGATTCGTGAGGGGACCCTGGTCAAATCGCCGAGCCAAACGTCAGATTCCGACAGTTCCTGGGAACATAATAACAGCCTCTACGCTCTTCGAGCGCCGTCGCTTCACTCATCTTCCTCTCTATCCATCAATTCAGGTAAATAATCATTGAAAATACTTATTCTAAAACTAAGTACTCACCTAAATATGGGTCTGTTGCAAACTTTTGCTATAACGCAAAAGAGTGTTTCATCGTATGTAAAATCGCCCGAAAAGTCCATTGGTGGCATCGGAAAGTCATGAAATGCGATAATAAACTCACAAAAGTTGTTTAATGAAATCCAAGATGGCGGTAAAATATCGAGCAATCTGTATGCATGCATACCTTTAACATCCAAGGATTGCCAACTTTGAAAACCTCACAGCTTCAGAGGTTATGTGTTTATTTACGTTGTGATTGGGTGTGATGGATATTGTGAGGTTGGCTATCCTTGGATGTTCGTGGTGCATGCATGTACTAGCAGTCAATTAAAAAATGGGACTAAAAAAATATGTGGTTCCTCACGCGCCAAGCGGCCGAGCATATATATTTTAGTACCATTCTTTAATTGACTGATAGTACAGGTTTCTCGATATTTTACCGCCATCTTGGATTTCATTAAACGTCTCTCGTGAGTTTCATACTGCATTTTAAGACTTTCTGATGCCACCAATGGATTTTTCACGCGATTTTACATCAGATTGAACACTCTATAGCGCTGTAGCAAAAGTTTGCAACAGACCCATTGCAGTGAATAAATAGTCATCCTCATTTATAGAAAAAAAGGGAGAGAAATTGAGACAGTGAAAGGACTCAAGTTCATGAGTATATACTACAACTTTGGAAAGGTGCATAAAAGGTTTGGTATGCTCAACTAAAAATATTTTACGGGCGGGGTTGTTTTTCCAAAGGGTTTGGTTGACGTTGTAACGAAAGCCTTTTTTTTTGCGCTGTAGATAGACACATTCTGAAAAAAGTTGTCTAAAAATGGCCAGAACTATCTTTAAAGTTCCTTTGTGAATTTCTGGAATTTTTGACGTGAAATCTGGTATTTTTGTCCGGAATCCTGACCGTTTCATGTAGAAGACCTTATTGACCATAGTATTAAAGCATTTTTGACCAGAATATGTAAGAAATTTCTGCCGGAATTATAAAGATTTTTTGGCCGGAATGATTTTGTGAGAAATGCTAAAACTCTCATCATAAATGCCAGAATTTCTCCTTGGAGTTATTCATTAGAATTCTGGACATTCTTTGAGGAAATTTCGCCCCAATCCTTCCCCTATTTTAAGGTTTGGAAAAACCAACGATTTTCATTTTTTTAGGAAAAGAAGAGGTCTCAAGGTCTGAAATTTCTTATTTTGACCTATGGAATACGTACAAGCAGAGCCATAAGTCCTGCGTCGAAGCTTCGACGCAACCCGCCTTACATGTACAACTAGTGCTCTCTGATCTTTATTTTCTTTTGTTCTCTCAAGATCGAGCGAGGTTCGGGTTACGTGTAGGGCGGGTTGCATCGAATCGTCGACGCAGGACTAATGGCTCTGCTTGTAAGTACCTCTACTCTAGAACGATCGATGCTACTTAATGTCACATTTTGAGTTTCATCTGATTGTGAGCTTAAAACTCTTTCGTAAAGTCATCACTCATTCTGAATACAAGTATGAGTTGCTTGAAAATCTACAAACGAAGTTACTCTTCTTTCTTAAAAACTCACTCGTGCGTGAGCTTCCTTCCTTTATCTATGGATGTTATCCAGAGGCGGATCCAGGAATTTTTCTTTAGAAAGAGAACTCTTCATTTTTTTCCTCTTTTGAATGCGTGTGTCAGAAAAGGACAGAGATATGGATGAAAATCGCCTGACTGTCCATTACTCAACATTTTTTTTTTTTTTTTAACACGAATTCAAACGGACAAAATGTGAGAAAGACGAATGTCCTAACCCGACTCTGATTCTATACCTACAGCTGATACCCTTTGTATAATAACGTAGAAAGCTGCTCGACAAGTATCAGATACGCAAGCAGGGGGTCGTTTTTGACACCTCCAAAACTCATGTAGATTTAATACATTATTTGCCGCCTAAATCTTCCAATAGAAGCCTTCTAACTCAAAGTCCGACACCGGGAGGGAGGAGGGCTCTTAAGACAAACTTTAGAATTATAAATCATAATGTATTGATATCAGGCTCAATTGAATCTAGCGATCACAGTTGCACAACTCACATTTAATCAGTAGCGGCTCGTGCAATGTGGCAACAACGTATTCTCTCCATTTAAACCTATGTAAAACAATCGATCTTCAGGAGGTGCAATTGCACCCCCATGATATCGATACTTCTGCATAGGATTAAATGGGAAATAAGCATGGTTGCCAAACTGCACGAGCCGCCACTGTATTTCTTTCACCCACCTAAAATAACAACATATTACAAGTCATGACCTTCTGTTATACATATATGTCTGCAATAAAATACTTTTTCACCATGATATTGAATGCGTAATAGATGTTGGTGGCGCACGGGTGGGCAAAGGTCAATTGTTTGCTCTCGGGTAAAGTTCAAAGGTTATTGTCTTTTGTCTCTGTATTTGTTTGTCGATATTCTAATTTATTCATTTATTCAACGTGATTCTATTATTCCGTATTGAGACTGAAAAATTAATGCACGTACAAATTGAACGAAAGTAGAATCAGAGGAATTTGCAAGTACATGAAGAAGTATGGTGTAATTAGGAGGAGCTGGCATTTATCCGCGGGATGTTAGAAGACTTCCTGTTCAATTTGTTATGTATGCACGCAAAAGAAATGATAATTTGTCACGAAGTTTAAAAGTCTTCTGAATCCATTTTATTTTTCTTGAAAATTATTGCTGGCTTATCAGAACTGTTTTTTAATTAAGATGTACTTACATAATTATCATTAATGCATCTGAACTGAAGGGTCCGCCAAAATCTGTTTTTAGAAATCTCTCGAGTGCCTTTAGTTTCAATCAAAGTAAAGTAATGTGTGATTAGTGCCAGAGTTCATCTTAGAAATGGAGGTGGAATCGACCCGTAATCTCTGGAATTTTTTAAAGTTATTTCCCTTCAAAAAAAAAAAAAAAAATTAAATAAAAAATCAAATAAAAAGTAAATACATGAATTAATAGTATTTACAGTTTATAAATTATAGATACAGATAAATAAATAAATAAATAAATAAATAAATAAATAAATAAATAAATAGATAAATATAAAAAATAAAAAACAGGGTTGAAAGTTTTTGTTTTGGCTTAACAGGACAGTTCGAAATCGGAATCAAAGTGAACTGTTGCAAGGGATTTTTCTTCTGTTTTGAAGGGATTAAAACCGAAATTTACCAAAAACCACAGATTGACTCCACCTTCTCATTTGAAATGATGGAGCTCTAGCAGTAGTGTCCGATTCGGCCCTTAACTCCGCCAGTGCTGTAGTTTAAAAGCAGGAAATTTTCCCGGCGGACTATTGTCGACCCTAATGTTTTTTGGGATCAGAGCACTTCACTCATGCATTCGAATGACTTTGTCGTTCAAAAAATTCTCAAATTTATAAATACAGACGTCATGACATAAAGAAGTTAGATGCCGTCATTCGCCTCGACTCATGATTAATCAGCGGCGGCTCGTGCAATGTGACAACGATGGATTTCCTCCATTTAAAACTGTGTAAAATAATCGATAATTTGGTGAGGCGCAGAGCCTCACCTAGTATCGATATTTTTGCATAGGTTTAAATGGCAAAAGAGCTTTGTTGCCAGATTCCTGAGCCGCCACTGTGATTAATCAGGATATTCCAGTTCTGTAATCATATAGCGGCAGATTAACTTTCGTTCGATTTTCTTTTGTCTGCAAGATCTCCTTCGTTGGCTAAACTATGTGGAGACTTATATGCTCGCTGTTCATAAAATTTATAGATACTCCAAAAAGGACTGCACAATTTTTTTTTTTTTTTTTTTTTTTTTTTTTTTTTTTTTTTTTACCGAAAATGTAGTCTTAGATTGGGTGTGTACTACGAATTATTTTCTCTCGAATGACAAAACTCTAGCTACGAATAGAATTAAGTTTTCTCTAAAACTAACATGTCAGGTGACATTTTCAAACTCACAATCAGATTCACTCTATAGAAAATATGCAGTTTGAAGAGGTTTCATTCATATTCTCAATTCTGAGTTGCCGTCCAGTTTGAGTCTAGTAATCTAGATGGCGCGAAATTCTCTTTCTGTCCATTATTTATAGTCTAGTCTGTCTAGTACCGCTTAGTGAGTTCGTATTACAAGTTTTCCGTCCGGAGAATTATTTTGGGTGACGAAGTCGCCTCTTTAAGCTTTAGATGAGGCATTGGTATTTTCTTTTAGAATTAATAGAAAGCCTGTCTTTCGTTGACCGAGAAGATGTCTTTTTCTCCCATACCAAATTTATCCGATCCGTGTCTTATCTTAGTCATCTCCGGCATTCGAATTGAAGGAGAACGAAAAAGTGAAAAGATACACGTGATCCACATTTCGATCTAAACATCTCACCCAGGCGCGAGCACGCGCACCAGTCGAGCAGTTCTACACTCTCTTGCACGTCTCATATTTGTTTATTGGTTGATTTCGAAATTTCCTAATTATTCTCATACGCGGGGATTTTGAATTCTTCTCTAATGACCAATCTGATACGTCAGACAAACGAGCAAAATCCTGAAATACTCCAGAGTTAACGATAAAAACAAAAACAAACAAAAAACAAAAAAAATAGTTCTAAAACAACAGCTTAAAACAGAGAATTCGTATGAATTTCAACGCTCAAAAATGCAGAGTTCATTATACAACAGCGCAAAACAAAAACCAGACCGAAACCAATATGCACTCCCATTAGGGTCGTTTTTAAAAAAATAAGTAAAAAAAAAATCGCTCACCGATGCGTTTTGATGCAATTCGGAAGCACGCACCACACTACTTGGCAGAATCAATACCTTAAAATGGTTCTGCTCCAGCTTGGTAATTTTTGAGGGGATTTGGCTGGGCGAAATTTCTATTTTACGCACCTCACTCAAATTTCAAGGGGCGATGTTGTCTCCTAAGGTCATGGACAATCGATGTAAAAGACCTTGTACCCGAGTAGCCTCAATATCCTCTCCTTTATTAATGTCCGATCGCATAACAAACTCTTCTTGCTCATCATAAAATAAATTTGATGGCCGGCGGCCTCATGAAACAAAGACCGTGGAAACGCGTGTAGGCACCTCTTTATACACGTCGTCACATCTCGGGAAGAAAGCGGCAATTTTTTTCGCCTCACAGAAAGTAAAACTGAGCTTATAAACAACCGAGGTACATACAACATACATACACGATGAGCAATTTGCATTTATTGTGAGAGTCAACACGCGCGCGGTTTTTTTTTAATTAAATTCACAGTATTCTTTTGATAACACGTAATCGTGTGGTTACGGTGCGGGATGGGGGGGGGGGGCTGGAGGGGACGGTAGTTCAGAGTTGAGGAGCAATTCAACTTGTCAATGACTTCCGATCGTTCTTGGTACCCCCCCCCCCCCCCGGGTTCACCGTTGCTTTTATCGTACCTCTCGGTAAATACTTTCTTTTTTAACATCCGAAATAAACACTTTTGACTCACAATCAGCGGGCCGCACCCATCAACAAGAACACTGCACGATGGTCTGAGATCGTCAAAAAGTGGCCAAAAATCAGAAAGTGAATTTCCCATAAATTCATCATTTAAAAACTTTTAATACCAAATTCAATTACAGAGAACACTTTTAACAAGTAATTTAAAGTTGAAAGTGTCACCATAAAGTCTTAAATTAACCTTAAAAGGTCGAAAACGATGATTTTTGATGACTATTTTTCACTGGATTTTTGGCCACTTTTTTTTCGATCTCAGACCATAGTGCACTGGTTCCATCTGTTCCATCGTCGAACGGTGAATCGAAAACGTGAAATCTTCCGGAACATCATTTTGAACCGAGAATTCAAGTCGAGAATTTGAACCGTAAATAGTGGTGTAACTTGAATAATAATTTCACTATTACTTTTACAGGTTAAAGTAAGTCAGATTGTATGCGGGTTTTTGTAATGGAAATCTAAACACTAAAACGTTACTGAAGCAAAAAAACAAAAACAATAACAAAAACGTTTTGATGTCCAGTAAAATTCATGTATCGATCCTCTGTGATCTGATCGGTGGCCGACGAATTTAAGTCCCCACCGTGCCAGGTGTAAAAAAATAAAAAAAAAATTGAAGGATGTTTGGACTTTTGGATGTTTCGTAATGGGTCGTAAACACTCTTATAGCTGATGGAGAAAGAAAAAAATAAAGATGATAGCTTCCTTTACGTCACTAATGACACCACTAACCGCTAAGTGTCATCCGTTACGCGATTTCATTTGCATGTGATTCCTTCCTTTTTAAGTTCGAGGTTGAACAAAAAAAATAAAAGAGAAACATCAAACAAAACTTAAGGATTTAAACGGGGTTTTGACGTCGCGTCGCGTCTCGTTGGATGAAAGTAAGCGTGATCTAGTGTCCAGTAAGAGTTCTGGGTTCACTCGGAGGAATGCCAAGGTTAGTTAAGCCCGTCCAGCCGCACATTGAATAACTATGTTTTTATCTCAGACACAATATTCATAAACTGGAGACCACACACTAGCTAGAGTTTGTTTTAGAGATGTAGGCGCAGCTTTATTACCGATAATCTTTGGCAAATTGTTGATGTTTATTCGTTCAAATCAAAATAAATTTCCCTGCGACCTTGACCTTTGGATTTTAAAGCATTCCTAAAATGAAGATTCAACGTCCAGATTCATTTTCTCTAATTTTTATCATGTGATTTGAGTAATAACGTTAGCGAATTCCAAAGATCATGTGTCTTGTTGCTCCTACACTTCTGCAACGACCTCCACAGAGGTCGTTTCAGAAGTGTAGGCGGACCAAAACCATAATCTTTGGCGAATTTTCAACTTTTATTCCTTCAAATCAATACCGAATTTGCCCCTGACTTTATTCTTTTGTGTTTAAAGTTTTCCTCATTTAAAAGTGAACACTCAATTTCATTTTTATTCATTTTCATCGAGTAATCACAGGATTAATATCAGAAATAATGTTGACCAATTCGCCCAAAGGCGCCCCCCTGCCGATTCGAATGTTGCGCCCCTCTTTTATATGGAAAAATTCAGCCGCTTCGGTGGACCCCCCCCCCCCCTTTCTTTAAAAATTCATTTCTTTAAAAATTATTGTAAATTAATGTAGAAAAATTATGTTTATTTATTCACGATGATAAAACTAAAAAAATATATCTGCACTATCATGAGTTTGAAAAAGCTCCGAACTTTGTGAACGTGAATTTTGGCAGAAGCACGTAGACTTAGAGCCTTTACACTGCTTTCTCCCTACTTTGTTTACCTTCTATTTTTCTCAATCTGTTCTCTTTGCTTTTCCTTTTCTTTTCTCCTTTTCGCTCTTCCTCTTTCGCTTCTCAAATTTGTTGCGCTCCCCGATGCGTTGCGTCCCCCCCCCCCGCCCGGCGGGGTCAGCGGAGTCTATAGCTACGCCACTGAGTTACAGCTGAAAGTGCTAACTGATCGTTGTTTTGCAGAGATACATGCCCTTCCTGATTTATTCATTGCGAAGACCATTTTTGAATGGTATTTTATTAGAATCCAAACCCGAAGTGTTGACGATCCGATTTTTGATAAAATTTATTGATTTTGTTGATGTTCGTTTATTACTCGATCGTCGCGGGCCAAGTTAGGTAATCTTTGAAGAACACTATCCGCGTGTGTTACACCGGTTTTACCATATAGTCGAGGATGTCAGAATGAAAGAATTCACTTTCTGACAATACATTAAAACTGAAGCAAATCTTTGTCAGAAAGCCGCTCAATTCTTATCTGTGTTACGTCAGGCCGAGCGGCTCTTTCCACTCAAATTGTCCATACATGAATGTAACTTGCGAACCCTCGCCAAACTTGTTTCCTTTTGACCATTCCAAAACTTTTCAGGTTATGGTCAGTTATTATCAAAGTGTGCATAACTTTTATTTTTTTTCTCTCTCTCAATCTTCCATTCCCGTGAACTCTCTTTTGCTGTCCGCTTATAGCACTTGAATAATAGCCTCGGTTCACGAATGTGGTTTGTGGTCGAGGTGCAACCGAAAAAGAACGCATCGGAACGTGATAAAACCGTACCAGAACGTTTTTGCGCTTCAGTCTATCATGCTTAACTTATGATACCGGCGTAAATCCATTCAAACGTTGAATCTTTCTTATTAATGTGATGCAACCAGAGAAAAATGACCCTATATCTGCAAGTCTGGAAACTTCATACGCCGTTACAGGAATTCATCGTCTCTCTCTCTCTCTCTCTCTCTCTCTCTCTCTCTCTCTCTCTCTCTCTCTCTCTCTCTCTCTCTCTCTCTCTTCTCTCTCTCTCTCTCTCTCTCTCTCTCTCCTCTCTCTCCCCTCTCTCTCTCTTCTCCTCTCTCTCTCCTCTCTCCTCTCTCTCTCTCTCCTCTCTCTCTCTCTCTCTCTCTCTCCTCTCTCTCTCTCTCTCTCTCCTCTCTCCTCTCTCCCCTATCCCGTGTGGTTGTTTGGACTTAATGACATGTGTAAGAGCAGGGGGGGGGGGGGCACACCATCTGACTTTATCCCCTATCTCCGTCTTTTTCTAATGCACGCGTTCCAGTGGGAGGAGAGAAAGAGAGGAAGACAAATGCCTGTATCCACCCATGCAAAACTTCAGATCTTCTTAGTTCGAAAGTGACCGAGTTAAAATAGTTATTTTGCCGATTTTTATTACGTAAAGAGCTTTCTCTCCTTAATTCTCTTGCAATTTTGAAGTAATCGCATCTCGAGTTTCATTTGACGTCAAAGTTTGACGTACAAAAGAAAATACATCCACTTGCCACGAGATGCTCTCAGAGTCTTTAAATAAAAGTGCCCCGACAAACGAGGTGCATGTCACTTTTTAAAAAGGCAGGGACCAAATAATGTTAGGTCCCGAGCATTGAATTGCGTGCATCTTGCGTGCGGTGTAGACCAATCAGAGAGCTTACGCACGGTCATGTGACCGTGCGTAAGTTACGCTCGGGACCTAACAATATTTGGTCCCTGCTGTATTTTAGGCTGTCTGTCACGTAGGCTTGAGGTGTTCTTGTTTGAACTATTTCGTCTCAAGATGACAACTGAAATGCCCTTTTCAAGGAGGTGTCCTTCTTTGTAGTTTTGAACTTTTGGAGACTTTATTATAGTTCTGACACAGCCATCAAACCGTCTTGAACTTTTTTTATTTAAATTATTGTTTGCATCAAAAGATTTTTCGAAGAAACATCGAATGTCCTCAACATTTTTGCCATGAGCAGTCGTGTAAATACTCCTCTTAAAACCCATATATGCCCAACTTTTTTTGAACATGTTGGGTGTTTTTTGGTGTTTTTCTCAAAAAACACCACCTTATAGAGTTAAAAAAATTTTAAATTTAAAAATTGTGAAATTTTCTGGTCCAGCTAAGTTATAGGTGCTGAATGGTCACAACATTGATTTTTGAGTTAAATTGGCCTAAATTTACTGTAATTTGGTCCAAAAAAAAACCATTTTAAGTGGGTCGTTAATGACCCAATGGGCATATATGGGTTTTAAGTTCACTTCCTCTTCTTCTCTCGTTCACATGATTACATTCGGAGCGACTCTAGATGTCTCCCTCCTAAGAAATCAGTATTATGTTTTACAAACTAGGCTTTCACGGAAAAGTTATAACCTTATGCTCTAAGGGCTCTAATTCCAAAGATTGCCTCAAAATCTCCGTGTCCTGATCGTTTAAATTAGATACTTATATATCGGTGTCGATGCGCGCATTTAGAAACTCCTAACGTCAGCTGATGATTGTACCCTCGTTCGCACCTTAAGACGTCCAAAGTTCAAAGCTCTAGACCGATTTGTGATTCGAATCACGCGAAAATAAATGGCTTACTCGCGCATTCATTCAAAGTCATCGACGCGGTTCGCGACGCGACGGGCGAATCGGTTAAATCGCGGGCCACGACCGATAAATCGACGCGACGTTTAATCAGTGTTGTCGAAATTTGTCGGAAATCCAAAAAATTGACGAGAGGTCAACCTTGGGAAATAGGATTGTTATCCGATCTATGGCAACACTGCATTTCAGTGCTGCCAGATTTAGCACAAAAAAATATACTACTTTTACATTGATTCACATTGGAAAGTATGTTTTTCGCTACGTTTGGCACCACTGCTGCGTTTGATTGCCGATTGCAGATTGACGAATGCCAATACCTCGAATCTGCACTCTATTGCCTCTCTCTCTCTCTCTCTCTCTCTCTCTCTCTCTCTCTCTCTCTCTCTCTCTCTCTCTCTCTCTCTCTCTCTCTCTCTCTCTCTCCTATGTGGACGATAATTGTCGAAGCGGCCAGCTTTCACGAATCAACCTTTTTGAACGATCGTAATAGTAATCATAGCACACTATAAGCACCAAACCGACGGGTGACGGTGACGATGAGAATACGAGATAGACTTACGGACGTCGGACGGACAGATTCATAGATACAGAGTGTTCAAAAAGTCCGTTCCCCCCACCCCCTATCTAACTTTTGAACGGCTGCAGGTAAGAAAACGAAGCTCGGGGGATGTTTATAACTTAATGAGAACTACTTTTTGGCGTATCCAAAATTTCCGGGAGGCGCTCCTAAGGGGGGAAGGGGGGTTTCGCCCCCTAACTCAAAATTTTCAAATGGCAACCCCTATCTTGTGATACCTCGTTTTAAAGAACATAAAGTTGTAAGACTTTTGGCGCAAGGGGAAGGGGGTTTCGCCCCCTAACTCAAAATTTTCAAATGGCAACCCCTATCTTGTGATACCTCGTTTTAAAGAACATAAAGTTGTAAGACTTTTGGCGCAAAGCGGAGGTCGATATCGTTTTTCGTCATCGATATATCGATAGTCAAAGTTCGATTTCGACCCATTTTCAAAAAATCAGAACTCCCATTTTAAAATGTCGGAATTCAGAAAACTACGAGTCAAAAATACTCTAAAAACCAAGTACTTTCCAGTATGTATCGAGTGATACATCGCTTGAAAGAACACATAAAACTGAGCATTTTAGCGCAAACCGCAGGTCGATATCGTTTTTGGTTTTCGATATTTCGAAATTTGACAACGGGTAAAAATCCAACTTTGTCATTTGATCTGCAGTCGTTCAAAAGTTAGATAGGGGGGGACGGACTTTTTGAACACTCTGTATATCTCTGCATCGGCTCATTTTGCAACTAACCAAACCCCCTTTCTTCGTCACCCCTATATCTTTCTCACTCACAAAGCGCGCGTCATAAAAAATGAACTCGGTGCCCGTCTCTTGCCCCCCCCCCCCAAATAAAAAACTACCTTCATCTACAACACTACTCTTATCACTTTTCTGAATCATATTCGGGCCTCGCTCAAGTTCCTTATTTCGTCGCTTTTACTTTTTTTTTTTTTTCTCTTTCGCATCATTTAACTCTTCACGCCTCACGCGCGGAGGGATACTAAAGTTTAATTTAAGGTAGCGCGAGCTGCGGAGCAGTGGTAACAGGGCTCATCAGTAGCGCACCGAGAGTTTCTTCATCTCTCTCTTTTCTCCATTAAGAAACGTATGTTAGACAAGGATGGACAAGGGGATAAAACCCCCTCCTTCTGTCCTTTTCCTACTCATGCATTCAAATGGGAAATGAGAGAGATGGAGGATATCCTGGTTGCGCCAGTGGGGCTCATTCATGCAATTGCCGCGCCGTCATTCATAAAGTAAAAGATTCGATATCGTATCGTATCGGGTATCGTATCGGCATCATTAGTTATACTGGCCGATAGGGATCTCGATTCATGAGGCCTCATTTGAGGCCGATTCTGACAAAGAATCGGATCGATTCTTTCCCTCCGATTCTTGGATCGAATCGATTCTTTAGGCACTGAATCGGAATTGGAATTTTAGTCTGTAATATTCATGAATTCATGATTATTTTTCCAAGCAATCTAGAATTTCTTCCAGATGTATCCCTGAAAATTCCAGACATCCTGTAATTGAATCGGGAAAAACGAGTTTGAGTGAAGGAGAATAGAAATGTTTGAAAGCGAATCGCCTGAATCGAGTAAATAAAGAATCGTCACGTGACGATTCTAATATAAGAACACAAGAATCGCATCGTCACGTGACGATTCAACTAAAACAACAACATCAAAAGAATCGCATTGTCACGTGACGATTCTAATACAACAACAAGTCAACTGCAACAACAACAACAACAACAAAAAGAATCGCATCGTCACGTGACGATTCTAGCGAGCGATATCGAATCGGAAGATCGTCACGTGACGATTCAATGCGCCGCTCAAAAAAAGAATCGGAAGAATCGATTTTCTCAAGAATCGATTTGCTCAAGAATCGATTCTTTCGAGCCGATTTTTGATTCGGATCGATTCGCTCAGAGGAGAATCGGATCGATTTACGGAATCGATTCTTTCATGGTGAATCGGGATCCCTACTGGCCGAGATCTGTGATGTACGCGCCGCTAATATGAAGAGCATGATCTTCGAGCATGCGCGAAGCAATTATAATTTCAAGGTCAAGTCTTATTATGAATGTCTGAAGCATCGGATGCTCTATGGCCGAGGACTGAGGACTGATGACTGAGGAGTCAATGCACGAGTGAGGAGCTTTGCGTCGCGTCTGACGAGCAAGCGCTTTGCTCTTTTTGGAGTGAAATGTCATTATACTGAGGCTGTAGTTTCCAGGGCTGCCGTTTTGCGTAGAATCAATGCTATTTTTCTAGTCACCGATGATTCCACCGGTTGAGAAAAGATTACACAGTTCAGTTCAGTGCATGACTACGATAAACTGAAATACTCGCATCTGTAATCTTTTCTCAACCGGTGGAGTCGTCGATGACTTTAAAAAACTTGCGGATATTTTAATTAATCAACGAAGTTTCCACCGATTAAGGAAAGATTACAGATCAGAGTATTTACGTACATTACAGTCATACACTGAACTGAACTGTGTAATCTTTTCTCAACCGGTGGAATCATCGGTGAATTAAAAAATAGCATTGATTCTACGCAAAACGGCAGCCCTGGTAGTTTCGTTTGCGCTGGTGGGTTTTTGCTTCCCATCCCTTCTATGTCGTATGACCGTAGGAACGTTGCTTTAACCTCCAAATACCATAAAACGCCGAAAGAAACAGACGGGGGGGGGACTCCTTAGCAGCGCTGAAAAAACCTTTGGTAGAAAAACTTTAGTCGAGCCCACCAATGGGGCAGTCGCAAGGGTCTAAAATGTTGTGTTTTTTATAAAGATAATGATAGTACTTGATGAGCTGAGAACAATGGTGCCTTTGGTTTTTTCTTAAGTGTCCCGGTTTTTTGAGATACACACAAGTAAAGTTGTAAAAAACAGTTTGCGTAGTGAATTCCCATTTAAAACAATGTATTTTGGGCCAAAATCTTATATGCGGAACAATGGGACTTAATTAGAAACCAAATGTATCTTAATTCTTAGCTTATCAAGAGCTTTCATTTTCTTTATAAATAACACAACATTTCAGACCCTTGCAACTGCCCTATTCCTATTGGTTCACTCAGCAAAACCTCTTTAATTAGGCGTACAAAACCTTTGGTTCGCTCAACTAAAGCCTTTTGCTCAGTAATTTTTCTACCATAGGTTTCGTTAGCGCTGTCGAAGTGTTTTTTTTTTTTTTGCCTGTTTTTTTTCTGTTTTTTTTTTTTTTTTTTTTTTTTTTTTTGTTTTTGCTGTGAGGAAGAACTATTTTTGAAGGTAAGAGCGGGTTGCCCACCTACTCGCCTTGCACCACCTTTAGGTTGTTCGACGTTTCTTTGTAGGGCGTTTGGAAGGTTTTCACACTTTGAAAACCGTCGATTTAATTAATTTTTATGAACGACCGTAGTAGCTGATGTCTTATTGAACTCAGCTTAGGAATCATGTGTAAATTAAGGTGGTGTGAGAATTGTTTCTCGTGCATTTTCCTTGTAATTGAAGAAGACGAATTGTTTGATGGGTAGTAAGCTGCATGAGCCTAAAAAATGTTGATCCTCTGACTCACCGTAAGTAGAACGCAATTTCTCCACCCATCAGAAGCGAGGATTCTGATTCGCGGGGCGATTTACGATCTAAGGTATAACATTTTTTGGGTCTTGGTCATCTAAAAAAAAATTATATTTACGGCTAAAATCAAGGCATGTGTTAATAAAAGGTCCATTCTAAATAGTTTGCATATTTGTTCTCATCTCATCGGAGCCTCCTCGGTGGGGAGAGGACAAGTCATAATTTGGAAGGTTATAAAGTTAAAGAGCAGACGAGAAATATTATCAAGTCAAGTGATCGAGGCGAAATAGGTATAGGCTCAAGCCGAGGGAGAAAAGATCACAGTGGCGTAGCGTGCAATTTGGCAACGCTGTACTCTGTACATTTAAATCCATATAAAAGGTCGAATGCGAAGGTGTTCACCGAACACCCAATAGTTCGATATGTTTCATGGGTCCAAATGGAAGAACTGCATCGTTGCCAAATTGCACGCTACGCCACTGGGATTGGTCTCATTTATACTAAATGGACCTACTTGACGTTAGACGTTGCCATTTTCACTTGATTTTAATATTATTATAAAATTAGACATGTAGAGCAATTGAGGAATTTGTCGAAACTTTTAAGATCTTTCCTTCTCTACTGTAAGTCTTGGTCCCGAAAATACCAAGCAATGGGTCTGTTGCAAACTTTTGCTACAGCGCTGTAGAGTGTGCAATCTAATGTAAAATCGCCTGAAAAGTCCAATGATGGCATCAGAAAGCAATGAAATGCAACAATAAACTCACAAAATGCGTTTAATGAAATCCAAGATGGCGGCAAAATATCGAGCAATCTGTATGCATGCACCACGAACATTCAAGGATAGCCAACCTCACAATATCCATCACAACCAATTACAACGTAAACAAACACATAATCTCTACCTGCAGTGAGGTTGTCAAAGTTGGCAATCCTTGGATGATCACGGTGCATACATTTAGATTCCTCGATATTTTGCCGCCATCTTGGATTTCGATAAACGCCTCTTAAGAGTTTAATATTGTATTTATTGACTTTATGATGCCACCAATGGACTTTTCAGGCGATTTTACATTGGAGTTAACACTTTTTATCGCTGTAGCAAAAGTTTGCAACAGACCCATTTTATACATAATATTATTTTTAAGGGAATTAAAAAGTCGAAATGGCAGCGTCGATATACTAGTTGGTCTGTTTAGTATAAATGTGTTCAATTGTGCGTCGTGGTATTCAACTTAATCCTCTTTCATTCTAATTATAAGTTATTCGCAACGATCCATCAGAAATCAAGCTAGTTGATAAATGTTCCTGCTCCGCGGTACATGTTTTTGCCTACATCATCAATTGAAGGCGCTAAACGAAGCACTTACCACTTTTCAACGTTCTTAATTAAATGGATTGAAGCCGCGTGTGAAATTGATTAAACTCCGCAAATATGAGGAGGATTTGGAACGATTATTTAAGGAATTAAGGTGTCGCGTGATTTTCATTGTTTCGATTACTACTTGGTCCTCATCAGTGGCGTAGCGTGCCATTTGGCATCGTTGTACTGTGTCCATTTAAACCCATGTTAAAGGTCGAATACGAAGGTGTTCACCGAACACCCAATACTTCGATCTTTTTAATGAGTTCAAATGGACGAACTCCAACGTTGCCAAATTGCACGCTACGCCGCGCCACTGGTCCTCATCCACTGTAAATAAAATCTATGTCTTCGCTAGTACAGTATTTGACCCGCACTATATTTTATTGGTCGGTGCCAATGAGGTTAGTTAATGAGAAGTTGGAAGAGGAAGAGTGCGTAAACCCTAGGACAAGACTTGCATGTTCTATACTCAGGTTGATGCGTGCGGGATGAGGGCATGTGGAGTGTGGACGCCTTAGTCGATTCGCCCCTGCTTCTTGGGTCAATCTGAAGGGTCGGAGCCCTTATCCGGCTTCTGCAAGAGTTTCATTTTGCGTCATTGGATACTGGATACTATGGAACCGAATCCATCCTCGTGCGCGTTGCCCATCGAAAGCACCCTGTCAAGTGGGCGCATCGAAATTCACAGCCGACACCCTATAATTAATTGCTGTTGACTGAATAGCGGTCTTATTTCTGCTTGTCATTTCGCTGCTTCGCGGCAAAATTAAAGTTTCGAGCTGAAAGGGCGATTTCTCGGTACAAGACTTTTTGTTAACGCCTAAAAATGCTATGGATCATTGAAATTTTGAAAGCCAAACGAATGAATATTTTTATCAAAAGTATTTTTTTTTTTTTTTTTTTTTTTTTTTTTTTTTTAAGTAAGGTAAGTGCACTAGTACCCGGAACGTTAAGGAATTTTTAGACTTTGAGAGCTGAGTGAAAATTGAAAAATCAACTGAAAAATGTGAGAAGTACATATTTAGTTTCAGAATTTAATCAACTTTCAAATGATATGTAGGGTTTTTCAGTTTACATCATCAGGTATTTTGGAAAAAAGGAAACATGAGAGAAAGTCGAAATGTACCAGTTTCCGGAATTATTGTGCTTGACTGTTCCTAACTCTGGAAACTTTGCACCAGTATCCGGAAAATGCAAATAAAACCAACAGTTAGGATGGAAAAATAAACATAAATGTATCAAACACTTTAAAAATTGCATCCAACGTGATAAACATTTATTTTCAGAAGAAACTGTACTTTCTTGAAAGCAGAAAACAACAAAAACTGATGCATTCATAGGAAGTGAATCTTAACCTCCAATCTAATGAGCATCAGCCGAAGTTTTTCTAATCGAACATATATAATGTCCCCTAATAATAATTCAAGACTACTCAGAAGCACTAATGTAAAATTGAGTAGTAGGAAGCTAAATTATTATAATATTACAGTTAATACACTCATATAAAGAATGTTCCTATGCTTGGAAATCATTTCCGGATACTGGTGCTTTTTAGGAATTTTGTGTTCCTATACCCGGAACGGATAATAAACAAACAAAGCTTGCCCAAAATTAAAACTTTATTAATGGAAAAGATTTCTGAAGATACAGAGAACATAATATGGTCACAACGACAGTAAAATACCGAAAAGTAAAGTCATGAGACCTTAAATACGCTTACTGATTTCCAAGTCGACGACTTTAAGTATTCCGGCTTATGGGAAGGTTCTTGGGTGACGTCACTTTCAAAGTATATATCAGATGATTGTTGCAGTGAAAACAGTTTATTTATGCTGTATAGTTTCACCCTCTATGTGTAGAATTAGAAAACTTACCGCCCCTTTCAAAGTTTTGCCTATGCAGCTTATTATTTACGAAAAACCGGTGAATTTCCGGCTACTGGTGCACTTCCGGGTACTGGTACACTTACCTTAAGTTCAACAATAATGAACCGTCACTTTAACGATACGTTCAAACCACGCAGCTTTTGAGGAGTGAAATGATCATCTACTTAGCCAAGACAGAATGACTTTGATCATTCTGGCCGGTTTGACTATTGAAAAGCTCTGCAAGTTCAACGATTCATTAAATTTACGGTCCGCTACTATTGAACTTTCGGAAAGAAACGTCTTCAACGGAAATATTCATACGTTTGGCAGCTTTGAGCGCTCTAATGACGCAGCTTCGATGACTTTTTTTTTTTGGCGTCAGCGAAAAGTCCTCTGTATAGAGTCGGTGAAATTACCTTTTGACACATTTTAGAAAATGATCTCAAAGGAGAAACAGCTTTTTGAATGTGAAAAGGTTCAGTCATGGGAGTGTTTATCGTAAAACGTATCTAATAAAATCGATTCATATCGATTTTTCCGACCAAAGGGTCGAGTTGGTCACTGTTCCAATCTATCTTTAAAACAAAAATCAAGAAATATGACAGTTTTTTGTTGATGTTTTGGTATTTTGATGTAAATGTATGCTTACATGCAGATCGGTTTTAAGTAGATTCCATGAATCTACTTATTGCGGAGGGTGCGATGTTGGATTTTTCGGGAAATTTTATCAAATGAGCACGTTTCATGGTCCCCTGAGTGAGAAAATACCACTCGTTGAAAATTGTATATATATATATATATATATCTTTATATGTATGTTTCAGCCAGTTTTACCGTTTTTATGTCCCACGATCCTGTTCGTAATTTTTGGTTTTTATTTTTGAAATTTGTCTCAACTATTCGTTGGGTTTAATTCTTGGATGAGTTCGAAGATGGTGTAAATCTGACAGTTAGTTTTCGCGTTATGGGCCGTGTTTGAGTCGTAAAATGTGTTTTTGAGGTTTATTTTTAGGAGTGTTTGTTTTGAGTATTTTTTTTGGGAAAATTTATGTTAGCCGTTTTGTTACGCAACTTTTTTGCTCGAGTCATTTTTTCGTGTTTTGCGTTGTAAGAGAGTTATAGTGATGTGTTTTTCGGGTTTTTTGGCAGTGTTTTCATATGAAGAAATTGTTTTTTTGGTTCAAAAATTTTAGTATATATCGTGGAGGATATTTTTAGTTCATATGCTCCATTCCTTGAATTTTCCTTGTGTTTTACGTGTTTTACGAGCTATTTAGTTTCTTATGGGATTTTACATGTGAAAGACAAGGATAAAGTATTGGTATAATTGCTCGTTCTTTGTTTTACACGCGCACTGTTGCTTAGGTACGTTATTTATTTATTTTCTTGTTTGATCAGCTGCTCTTATTCAGATTTATTTCTCATTATAGCGTTACAAAGATTACACATTTTTCTATCTTGGTACTATAATCTTTTTCTTAGGTGCATTTTCATTTAAATGTTGAACAGCTGATAAAAAAAAAAAATTGAATAATTCAAAGAAAATCATAACATAACCTATTTATTTATTTTTTTTTTTTTTTTTTTTTTGCTTGTTTTATGGCTTATACTCCAGTCAAGGAGCCTACAGCCAACTATAGACTAATGTCAGTGTGTGAATGTTTGTTTAATGTCAGAAGACAACAGGGGACTTGAAACATCCATGCTCAAAGCACTCAGATTTCCACTGTAATCTTTGCCGTGGACCCACTTTTAAGGAGACCGAGCGACAAGACGAGTGAAAAATATTTATTACAATTTGTGAAAAACTTTTATAACCTAGCTTTTATTTCTCACTTCCATTGAAAAGATTACACAATTCTCTATTGGTAATATATTCTTTTTCACAATAGTATTTGGATTTTGAGCAGCTGATAAAATAAAAAAGAATTTAACGAAAATTATAACCTATATTTAAATTTGTAAAAAAATGATTTAACCAAGCATGGAATCTACTTCGTCTTACCGGCCTGCCGGGAGGCATTTTTCGATGCATATCGATGTTTCGATGTTTTTAAGTAAGTAAATTAACGATTCGATACGGATCGATGTGGATTGATGTTTCGATATTTTCCGATATTTTTCGATTTTTCGATGTTTCGATTCATCGCTCCGATGTTGGAAATTGGCATCGAAGTGACTTCGATGGATCGAACGAGATATCGCACAGGCCTAAGTGACAGATACTGGGATCAGAGTTGCCGTTTTGCGTATAATACATATATGACATTTTTCAATTCACCGGTTGAGAAAAGATTACTCGCCTCAGTTCATTCTATGACAATGGTAAATCACGAAAATGTTCTGAAACGTAATCTTTGCCCAACCGGTGGAGTCATCACCGACTTTGAAGAACTTGTGGATACTTTAATGATTTAACAGCGATTCCACCAATAATTGAGAATGGATTACAGATTATAGAATTTTCGATCGTTACAGTCATAAACTGAACTGAACAGTGTAATCTTTGCTCAACCGGTAGAGTCATCGGTGAATGAAAAAATCCCATTAAATATACACTGAAAAAACAAAGTTTAAGTAGAACCGAAGCAGCTTTTTAAAATAGCTTCGCAAAGCAATAGTCCTATAGCTCTACCGGAGCAAGTTGCGGTTGTACTGAAGCACTACTTCGGTAGAGCCAAAGTAAGAAAAGAGGCTGTACTCTAAAGAAGTAGTGTTTTGGTACACCTGAAAATGTATCCAGTACAGCTTGAACTTTTGCTCTGCGAAGCTACTTTAAAAAGCTGCTTCGGCTGTACATAAACTTTGTTTTTTTTCAGTGTACGCGAAACGGAAGCTTCGACTGGGATAGACATAATTTTTGAGTGCTTTCACAACTATTTATCCCGTAATGCTCGAGATATCAATCAGTGCCAATATCAGGATAGTTTTGAGTTTTTGAAAAATCATGAGTTCTCAGAACATATTCTATGGTGACTGCAGTCATGCAACGTATGAACAATCGAATTTCGTTAAAAACCAAAAGCGCATCGAGAAATTATATTTTTCTCTCTGTTCTCCATTGAAACTTGTTTGTTACTATCAGTAGCGGCCCGTGAGATTTGGCAACCATGCATTTTTCCCACTTAAACTTAGGTAAAAAATCGATTCAAGCGGAGGCTGGCAGCCTCCTCGAGTTTCGATTGTTTTCCATGTATTTAAATGGGATAAAAACACTGTTGCCAAATCGCACGATCCGCCGCTGGTTACTATATAGGTCAGGATAGACAAACGGGATAAAAAGCCCTCACTCTCTGTCCCTTTCCAACTTATACATTCAAAGGGAAGAATATGAGAGATGGAAAAAGATCCTGGTTGTACTTTTACTACTGCCAGTGGCGTCGCGTTCCATTTGGCAACAATGCAACTGCTCCATTTAAACTCATTAAATACATCGAATTTTCCTTGTGCACTGTGAGCCCCCTGAATTCGATCTTTTACATGAGTTTAAATGGATAGAATACATTGTTGCCAAATCGCACGGGACGCCATTGACTACTGCTCATACCACAGAATACTCTAATCAGAACGGATACTAACTCCCATAAGAGCCAATGGAAACAAGATTTGGAATTACCAGCACCAACTGGCAACTGTGCCTGCTCACTTCTAAAGATGGCGGACGTGCTTTTTCAGGTTATATTCTCAATCAGAGTTGAAGCACAACCAATCACAACCCGGCGAGTGCTCACTTCCCAACATGGCGGCCGAAAGTAAAGAATGTTTCAAAATGAATTAGAGTTTCCGTTCTGATTAGAGTATTCTGTGCTCATACGTATATGTATAAAATCAACATTGATGGATGTGATGGATCATTGATCTATTTAGTCGACTCTTCTGACACTAAACGGTATTAAGGATCGATCCCAAAAAAAAAAAAACCAAACTGATTGAAAACTTTCCTCATTAATTCCTCTAAACCGTTTTTCGATCTTCGCGCCAAAAAAACAAAACAAAAAACGGCGGAGGCGTGAAATTTCGACCGACATGACAAGACTCAATTAGAGAAAGGGGATCGATCAAACGACAAAAATTGGAACCGCGCGGTGAGAGAGATCGAGCAAGCATCGATCATTTTTGGAAAAAGTAGAAAATAATTGATCTTCAAAAGAACCCCTTTCGAGGTCAGTCTCAAATTTTGGTAAAGTAGACCCGATTGGATTCTTAGAGAGCAAAAGAGCAGACTTATCTTCATCCAAAAATAAAGAAGAAGAAAAAAAAGCACAAATTAAAAAAAAAGCCATAATTCAGATTCTTGTGAATGAAGTTTTGAAGGTGAATGAGACACGAATCGTAACCGCGCGGCTACGCCAAGCCCCGCCTAAATACGATACACAGCTGCCAAACCAGGCGAAACTCGTAGGGTATTTTAATAAAATTCGTCCGAAACACTACGATTGGTGATAAAATTTGGCGATGTGGTTGTGACGTGATACGTCTCGACGAGCGGTGAGCATTGAGCACCCAACTTTATGGCATGGCCGACGGCAAAACCGGGTGCAGTGAGCAATCACATACATATTCGGTTTCCGATCGACAACTTTCAATTTCCGTTCCGAACACGTAACTTTCCCAAAATAAATGAGTAATTTAAAGAGGGAGCGAGAGAGAGAGAGAGAGAGAGAGAGAGAGAGAGAGAGAGAGAGAGAGAGAGAGAGAGAGAGAGAGAGAGAGAGAGAGAGAGAGAGAGACAGAGAGATGGAAGAACGATAACGTCGACTAATTGCCGATCGACGACTACCTACTTGTCGTAAATCACCGCACCGAGGCTCGTGGAATTCGATGCGATGCTGATCGCGACTTCTGTACCCTGCAACCTCCAGGATCGGGTGCATGAAGGCGTTACCAGTTTCCTCAAACTCGAACTCCTCGTCTATCAGTTTTATTAGTAGAGTCATGATCATGCGAACAACTGTGGCCACTTTCAATAAGAGCTGCGCACGGAGCTAACAAGTTAACGAGCCATACATGTATATTGTATATATACTATAGCAAACGCAAAATTGTTGACAGCCAAGAATGCACACGGACTGGTTGCTTTGATTACAAGAGGATTCTCTTTTTGACTACACGAGGATTATTATCTTGCCCCGAATTCTTGACTGTCAAAACTTTTGCCTGTGATAGTACTCAATAGGGCAGTTACAAGGTTCTAAAATATTGCGTATTTTACATATAAAATGGAAGTCCTTGGTGAGCTGAGAACAAAAATATCTTTGGTTTCTAGTTAAGTCCCATTGTTCCAGAGCACAGTATACTCATCTACACAGTAGCGAAACTCTATAGGAGCGCTTTGGCGAATGTCGTTTTTCAATGTAATCAAATGGGAAAATTGAGTTGTTTACCATCCATCATCAGGGGGCGCCACCGTGCGTCTAATGCAAATCAAATGGAAGATGTTAGTGTTAACCATCCACCACCAGGGGGCATTTGCCGTTTTTCTAACATTGAGTTTCGGTACTGTGTAATAATAAGATAAGTATACTGTGTTCCAGAGATGAGATTTTTACCTAATATAGATTGTTTTAAATGGGAATACCGCGTAGTGACGTCACTATGCCCACGATGTTCTACAACTTTGAACGTGAGTATCTCCAAAACCGGGTAAATTACGAAAAAACCAAAGGCTGTTCTCAGCTCAACAAGTACTATCATTTTCTTTATAAAAAACACAACATTTCAGACTCTTGCAACTGCTCCATTCATGATTTTAAAATCACACACACTTTTATGATTGAATTCAATCAATTTCTGTTGAAAAGACGTATTCACTTCTTTAAGATTTAAATCATCGCGTGCTTTCTACTTGATGGAAGGCACCATTTTCAGACAAGAAACCCCTTATACTCATTTACTGGGTCCTCTTGTTGAAGGGTACGTTTTTAATCAAGAGCACTTTTAATCAATTTAAATCAAAAAGTATTTATCATATTTTTTTCATTAAAATTAAGTATTTTTTTAAATTATCATGCGGGTACAGTTTATATTCTGAAAAGGAGGATGGTTGAAATGATGGGGCGTTCCTAAATAAATATACGACTCTATTCCACAGAATATGTCCTTCAAACGCGACAGAACGAGTTCCGGTATTTTGGGTCATCCTTCATAAGTGTCATACTGTCATCTTGGGAAGCAGTGATGGATGAAATTTAACGAAACTGTTCATTCATGATTTTCCGAGCGTCAAAACTGCACTAAATGAAAACAGACAGATGGAAGTTGTAATGTTTCGATGTGAATCGATGTTTCAATGTTAATCGATGTTTCGATGTGGATCGATGTTTCGATGTGGATCGATGTTTCGATGCATCTCATGAGACATCGAACCGCATTCGATGTCCCTTAAACATCGAACAAGCGTCGATGTATCGAACCTCGCACAGGCCTACGAGTGTCACTGTTGGCTCGTGAATCTTGCACCATTTTTCCATCACTCGAATCGACTCATCGAAAATAATCGATTCTGGAGGGAGTTGAGCCTCAAAAATAATCGATTCATTTGCATAGGTATGTCTGCGATTGTACAACGATAACCTATTTGCTCATCACGAGTCTCCTCACTATAACCTCTCGACCCGATGGCAAAATTGAGAGCTCCGTTCCGGCTCTTTGCCTTGAACTCCGATAACTCTTGTAAATTCTCAAGCGGGGAATATAACCAAGAGATGTGAAATTGGAGGAAAGAGTAAGGAGAGGGGAAACTTAAGAAGAGGCTGGTGTGTTGGCTTTGCTCTTGGAATCCTAAAATAAAAAAAAAGAATGTTGAAGATGTTGAAGTGTGGTTAACCACTCGACGACATTCCTCATTCGAGTCTGTATATATTCACAACGCGATCTTTATTTTATTTCATTTTTATTTTTTATCTATTCTTCTTTATTTATATTTATTTATTTATTTATTTATTTTTTTTCTCTCTTTTTGTCTGTCCTTACAGGAGGAGGGAGGGGAAGTCGTGCTGCGAAGAGTGAAACAAGTGACGAGTGGGTGGATTTGGAACACTCCGATGAGCAACAGGAAATCCTTGTGTAAGTACCTGCACCTGCATTCATTTTTCTTCCATCGCCTCTAGTCTCATATTTGTTTAATTTAACAAGAATAAATTGTTGGAGGGGGGGGGGGGTGCATTGAAGTACTGCTCTTGCAATCTGCTTTTGCTATGTGAGCAAACATACTTATCAATATAGGTCACAGTTCGATTTGGGCCCATTCTCAAAGGTTTCAGGACATTTCGTCAACGACTTTTTGTCCGCGCGCATGTTTCGTCCAACTGTTTACGTCACTGCGTTTTATTGGCAGCAACATGTTGGTCCATTTAGTAAATAATGTCCAAAGTTCATTGGTCCAAATGAAAACACCAACTTCATACAGAAAATATTGCAAAAATTGGGAAACATCATAATTTTGGTATAATTTTTGATAAAACTCACATGATCATTCCTCGGGAGCCTTATGAGCGGCAGCTGCGGGTTTTACACAAATTGTGATGTTTTAAACAAATTTTGGCAACAGAAAATTTGGAAAAAAATAAAGGAAAAATAGAATGACATTGGTGTAAGGACAATAATTACTCCACACGAAAATGAAGTTAACAAAGCAGCACCTTCATCTACCTTTCATTTTCTTATTTTTAATGTTTCCATAAATTCTGTTCCTTGCAGCATGATTATATTTCATACATGTTCTTAACTGTTGTGAAAAATTTTAAATGTTCAATAAAGTCAAACATATGGACCATAATTAAACGTATGGACCTATCTTTTCTTGCCTTCATACATGCGTGGACGTAAAACGCCTAGACGAATTTGTATCCGGACAAAAAGTCGTTGACGAAATGTCCCATAACTTTTTCAAAAAATCATTCCTTCTCTTTGAAAAGTCGGAATTTAAAAAAACAGGGAGTCTAAAATACTCTAAAGCACAAGCTCTTTTCAGAAAAAAATTGACTTAAACAAAAGTTTAGTCAAAATTTGGTTTTAAAGCCCCCCAACATTTTTAACGTTTTTGGCCCCCACGGGGGGTATCAGAAAAATTCCGAGAGGCAAACCCTATCGAGTGATACATCAACCAAAAAGGCGTAACAAACTGAGCATTTTGGCGCAAACCGGAGGTCCATATCGTTTTTCATATTCGAGATATCGCATTCTGTAAATCGACATTTGACATTCGATATCTCGAATATGAAAAACGATATGGAAATCCGGTTTGCGCCAAAATGCTCAGTTTGTTACGCCTTTTCGATTGATGCATCACTCGATAGGGTTCGCCTCTCGGAATTTTTCTGATAGCCCCCCGTGGGGGCCAAAAACGTTAAAAATGTTTGGGGGCTTTAAAACCAAATTTTGACTAAATTTGTGTTTAAATCAATTTTTTTCTGAATCAATATTGAGTTTTCTTCCTATCAATTTTTCTTTATCAACATTGATGTAAAATGCTGTAAAAATAACGACTATATATAGGCCGTTAAGAAAGTATAAAACTTATTCATGTTCGAGAAAACTTTGATCAAAGCTCGGATGGACCACCCGTGTAGATATGTTTGTGCCGCAGGCAAATAGTAATCATAAGCAAATATCAATCAGCTTGCGATTTGCCTTGGCAAAGAGCATGCCGTATATTTATTATCAGAAAAAATTTAGATAAAGTGTAATGGTTACTTACAAAATAATTATATCGTGATTTGCTATAGCTCATTCTAAAGCTAATACGATAATGAGCATACTGATATCCACAGATTAAGTTTTTTTCAACTGGTCCTATTTTTATGAACTTTAAAACGATTTAATACAGTGTTCAAACACCCTTCATCTATGTATAACACCGTTGGTAAATTACAAATAAAATTAAAAATAATCTGATAAAATCACAATTTTCGTCAACTTATCAGCTTTCAAATGAGCTAAACTAAATCTCGATACAATAAATTCTGTAAGTTAACATTTACGTTTTTTTTTTTTTTTTTTTTTAATCATAAATAACCGGCATGCTCTGTGCCTTGGCAAATCGCAAGCCGATTGCCAATTGCCTACAGTACAGTAGCGCACCGAGAGTTTCTTCATCTCTCTTTTTTCCCATTAAGAAACGTATGTTAGACAAGGATGGACAAGGGGATAAAACCCCCTCTGTCTGTCCTTTTCCTACTTGTACATTCAAATGGGAAATGAGAGAGATGGAAGAGATCCTGGTTGCGCCAGTGATGCACTATGTAGGTCTCACACCCTCAAGCAAACAAAACATAAACTTCTAATATATGAACAATAAAGACAGTCGCATATGTTTCGATGTTTGACTTTTGAATAGTGAATTTGAAGGTACTTGCGTTTAGATTTTTTCAGATTTTGTCACGAAGATTACGGTGATACCTATGTATGAAAATTCGAAGTTTCGTAAAGAACGAGAAAAACATCGCACTTAATTCAATGATCTAATGACGTCAGTCCCACAAGATCTTATGCGCATTACGTCTTCAGCACATTATATTTAAGTATTTTTTATCTCACTCACTACACAACTTGGAACTTTTTTGTTCGTATCCCTGTGTTTTTCCGACAAAGTAATCTATGCAAGACTCAACCTTTTTTACTGTTTTAACCCATGTATGCCCAAATTTTTTTGAACATGTTCGGAGTTTTCTGGTGTTTTTCTCAGAAAACACCATCTAAGACTTAAAAAAATTAAAAATTTAAAAATTGTGAAATTTTCTGGTGCAGCTAAACTATATGTGCTCAAAGATCACAACATTGATTTTTTTTAGTAAAATTGGCCTATATTAACAGTAATTTGGTCCAGAAAAACCATTAAAAGTGGGTCGTTAACGATCCAATGGGAATATATGGGTTAAAATCAAATGCACCTGTCTTACTAAGTTCCAAGTCGAATGTTGTGTTCTTTCGTTTGGGGTGTGTGAAACGCATGATTGCTTGCAAGTTGCAGTGCATACGTACTTACGAGCGTGGTCCTTCTGAAATTTGAGATAAGTTTTTACGAAGAGGAGTGAGTTTTCGACGTTTTTTGTGGGATCGTCATTATTTCCGCGTAGTAAAATTGATAGTCTATTCGCCTCCAGCGAAACCTTGTAAGAGCTCAATTTAACATGAATGAAGGATGAGTGCCCGGGGAGGAGGGGGGGGGGGGGGGGTGCACTGAAGTCCTAATTTCATCGCTTCGTGGTGAGGTATGGGTTGCTGGAATTGCCGCACCTCATCCACTTTCCGAAAAGTTATCATAGTTTGATCGGGGACTTGTAATTTGTAAACTCCGTCAAAAGGTCAACATTTCAGAGAACATGCTCCTATAGATGAACATGCTCTGCCGTTCGCACTGCGTAGTCTGAGATCGAACAAAATGCTCCCAAAAATCAGCGGAGAAAGGTCATAAAAAATTATCGATTTCAAACTGTTAAGATTTATTTAAAACTTTCTAGTGACGTTTCTAGGTTTGAATTACTTGCTGAAAGTGTTTTCTGTGATTGAAATTGGTCTTGAAGGGTATTGTGTCCATTTAAACCCATGTAAAAGGTCGAATCAAAAGGTGTTCACCGAACACCCAGCACTTCGATCTTTTCCATGGGTTTAAATGGACGGACTGAGACGTTGCCAAATCGCACGCTACGCCACTGATGTATTCGTGAGAAATTTACTGTCTGATTTTTGGCCACTAGACTAAAGTCCATCGTGTGATGAACTCCTTAAAAAAAGCAACAAAATCAAATTCAAATAAAAGACCTAAGTCCTATATAGAGCTCAACACAGTGTATTAATCATTCTGAAAACATGTCTAGTCCATCAGGTGCATCTTTGTGTACTATCGACGAATTAAAGATTGTCGCGATATTTTTACACATTTTCAGTTATGGTTGTGAGTGTGGGACTGATCAGCAACGAGTTTTCCCGCCGCACCCGTACAGGCCCTTTCGCCTGCAAGGTGTGAGGAGTATGAAGAGTGGCCGAACCGGAACTTTGAAGGCGAAACTTAGCTCGTGAATATCTCGCGATAATCTTTAATTCGTCGATGGTACAACAGTTGGAACGCGCGCAAATAATAATAAAATAACAAGAGTTCATGAAGATTTTGGAAGTAGATTAGAAAAAGAGCAAGACCTTTATAGCGATCAACGTGCTTTAATTACGCTGCGTTTAAGCTGCAAGAATCGGAGGGAAAGATAGAAAGAAAGATTCGCCTTGATGTAAGGCGCTCTCACTGTCCCGATGTTATGCGAGTGGTGTATCCGTGAGAACTGAAGGCGAAGAACCGGTGAAAGTAAAATTTAAAGAGTAGCTCAGCATCTCCGCTCAACAGCCTCGGTTTACACGCGCCGGGACAGTTGCATAGTCCGTTGTTTGAAGGCGTTTTTGTCGTTACTTCGTCTGAGTCTGAGCGATTTCTTACGCTTTATAGTGCAGCACGAAAATTTACTGGCTTGCTCTCCGGTGAATTTAAGCTGGACATCTGAATGCATGAAGTTGATCCTTCGGAAACCGATTTTACTCACGTGGTGTTTGTTACTAAGGACATTCGCAATAACACAATCACCCCCAAAACTCTCGCATTCCAAAAATGAAAATTGTATGTCTAGATTTATTCAGTATTCACGCGTAGCGTCTTTTCGATCATGGATCGTTCGATTCCAAACAAATCGTCGCTAATTCTATTGACACTTTAATTATACAACGCGCGCTAAATTTCTGTTAGAGAAACATGGGCGGATACAGGGAATTGTTCTTTCTCTCTCTCTCCTCCCATTTGAACTTATGTGTTAGAGAAGGACAGCAGAGGGGGCCATCACGTGACTTTGGCCCCCTCTTCTGTCCTTTTCTAACGCACGTTTTTAAATGGGAGGAGAGAGAGAAATACAATTCCCTGTATCCGCCCATGTAGAGAAATCTTAGAAATGATAAAGATTGCTAAGGCGTTACAACAATAAAACCCGATGATAAAAAAACAAAAAAACAAAAAAACCAAAAAAACAAACAAGTATGCATAGACTTTTTTCCTTTAGCTATACTCTGTTCAGGATACGATGAAACTTGGTGAGTCAGGTAGAAATGCACTACTTTGCAACGCGGCCCTTTGAGTTGTATAGCCATTGTACTCACTCGGGCTCTTTCCGACTGGACCCTTCTTCGGGAAGAGGCAATACCGAGAATCGGCTGACTATGAATGTTATCTGTGCAAAAGACAAATTAGAAACGGTCACAGATACGACGAAATGGATGAAATTCATGTCTAAAGGGCCATAACTCGTCAAAATTAGTCGAATTTGACTCCTCGATATCCTCAGACACTAATTTTTTTAAACAATTCAATTGAGATACACTCATAAATGGAATTCTCAATAAATAAATCTCCGAATATGATGAGGTTTCAAATTCGACTAATTTTGACGAGTTATGGCCCATTGGGCATAACTTTCATCCATTTTGTCGTATCTGTGACCGTTTCTAATTTGACTTTTGCACAGATAACATTCATAGTCAGCCGATTCACAGTATTGCCACTTCCCGAAGAAGGGTCCAGTCGAAAAGAGCTCCAGTGAGTACAATGGCCATACAACTCAAAAGGCCGCGTTGCAAAGTAGTGCGTTTCTACCTGACTCACCAAGTCTCATCGTATCCTGAACAGAGTATAGTAACATTTAATTTCCCCGAGCTTTAATTCCCTGTATGTCGGTGTCTGTATTTAAGCCTGCAGAATGCAGATCCTTAAAAACATCTTCGATCTCCCCGATGTTTTCAGTTTTCTCGGGTTGAAAGGAAAGAAATGCACCGCTCCCCGTTCATCTACATTGAACAACTTTGAAAAATACTTGACGTCTAAAGGAAACTACAAATACTATATCCAAACGACTGTGATAATGTTCCGCTTATTTTTCTAATTTTCTCAAACGAAAGTTGCTCTCTAGCTGTACGCGCGAGTTTTGGATTCCCTGTTCTCTCCCTCGGGATTTCTATTCTGTAAATGTGTCCCTAGAATCACTTCTATCCCCTTCGTCAGCTTTGTTCCTTGAATTCAACGAGCTTTAGTAATGGGAGGTTTGCAATGGCTGTTGACGATGTAGGGTTGAGTATATCTTGTTAGCTAATAGCGTTGATTTTGTGTCTAATAAAACCCATGCTACTAAATGTCGACTTCCACGGCTTTCACCCAACACCCCTACCTCGATTTTTTTCATCAGTTTAAATGGATACAAAGCAGCGTTGCCATAATATATAGCACGCGATGTCCCTAGCTGTGACTCTTATCATCAGTGGCGGTTCGTGCTATTTGCCAACCTTGTTTTTTTGCCATTTGAACCTATACAAAAGTATCGATTTTAGGAAATTGCTGCAGTGAATTCCCCGAAGATCGACTTTTTACGTAGGATTAACCCTTGTGAGCCTAAGGAGGGGTACATTTGTACCCCAGGCCAGTTTTTTTGACGCCATTTTGTCAAAACTGCTCAAAATTTTTTGGGACTTCATGACATTTTAAGTTAGGATACTTAGAACACGTCCACCAAATTTCATTAATTTTTATGAATTTTTGTGGATATTATAGAAATTTAAAGTGTTAGGGTACAAATATACCCCCCCCCCTTCGTCCTGCCAGTTTTAAGCTTGGAACCATCTATTACAGTGAATTTTACGGAAATTTTATGTAGATTAAGAATATTAAGTCAGATCATTGAAAAAAAATTTGGAAATTAATCAAAAATGGAAAAATAATATGGTACCTCATTTCATTTCTTCCATATTTTTTATTTTGACATTTTTTTTAAAAGTAGGTGTAAATTTGGCAACATAGCAAAAATTTACTGAAATTTCACATAAATTACTCTCTTAGGGTACTAAGTACATAATCCATCCATTAAAGTTTCAAAATTATTGATACTGACTGTGCTGCATGAAAATATCCTTGGGGTACAAAAATACCCTCCTTAGTCCTTTGTGTTACCGAAATACCTTAGGCTCACAAGGGTTAAAAGGAAAGAATCCGTTGTTGCCATATTACACGAACCGTCATTGTCTCTTATAGCTATTCTTCGACACGTGGACCCAAAAATTAAAATTTGCATTTTCCAAAAAAATCTGTGAAATGGATCTATACCAACGCATCGTAAAGTTACTGAAACCAGTTAATTTTTCCGCTCGATTAGTTCAAATAAACTTCTTTTGAAGCGATGTTAGTAATGAAATACCAGATTAAGGCAGTATGAAGACTCGTGCAATTTGGCAACAATGTTTTCCCCCCATTTGAGTGTAGAGCAGTGTCGATGAAGCACTGTTTTGTTATCAAATCGATTGTTTTCTGTAGAATCAAATGGAAACGAAATACTTTTGCCTTTTTTTTTTTTTCGGAGGAGGCAAATTCACACAAGCCGTCACTGGTTCAAGCAAAGATTACTTATACATACAGATATGGCATTAGCCCGAATTTTGTTAAGTTGACTCCGGCCGTGATACAACCGGGCATACAGAGAAAAGATTACATTTTCCATGTTTGTCTGTTACAAAACTGTCCGTATTCCACGTTCCACCGTTCACGTTCCGTGTTTGTTCGAGTTCCGCAAACAAACACAGGAAAAATGGGAAACGTAATCTTTTCGAACCAGAATTCTTTAATCTTTATGATCCCCTCTGTATGCCCGGTTGTATCAAGGCCGGCGTTTTATCCATTTTTCTCTTAACGCGGGCGAGATGGCTAATGCCATATCTGTATGTATAAGTAATCTTTGGTTCAAGCACGGTATTTTATTTTCAATCTCGCGGTATACAGATGATCGGCGTTGAATTGAGTTTCTTCAACTTCACGGTTTCAGTCACGGTGACGGCACATTATCGCCCTTTGAAAACTAAAGTTGATTTGTCGCCCAACGTTTGAAGCCGTGTAAAATGTTGGGTCTGTAGTTCGTCTGAAAGCGTTTTAGCTATGAATATCTATCGGTATGTTTCCCATTGTTTCATCTCGCTGTAAAAATTGAGGCTTCACTCAATTCGACCTCAGAGCTCAGGTGGAGAGACTGTGGCTGGCTATACGTTCTCCGGTTACTTTGCCTTCCATTCCCGTTTCGTGTAAGTAACTATGATGCCAAATTTCCTTGCGGATTTCCCTCGCCTTTCGCCAGTTAAATTTTTTTCTGATTTCTAAAGTGAATCAATTTTTTGCAAGAGCTCTCGTAATGTAAGGTTCATCCCTCAGGATTTTTTTTTTTTTTTTTTTTTAAAGTTAATGTCCCATGAAACAAGGGCTAGTTCCGTGTCCAAAATCATCCATGAGGTTAAAGTTAGATTCTCGCCTATCTTTTGACGCATAGGTAAGTTCCGCCTCCCTTCCAGTCATTTTGGCATATTTTAGGGACTAGAGGGGTCAGCACCCCCCCCCCCCCACAATACACCCTCGCGATGAATTACCATTTTAAACTGAGGTAGGTGACGTATAGAATAGTGCCATTTGCCTGAACACAGTCACAGTTCCCTCATGTCATGGGGATTCTCGTCCAATGTGTCACTCTTTCTGTATCGAAACGCCCAGAGGAAAGCGTCAAATTAGATGATAGAGTTTATTATGTATGACTGTAATGCACAAAAATACTAGCGTCTTTTATATTTTCTGAATCGATATATTTTAATTAATTAACGGCGTTTCCACCGATTGAGAAAAGATTATATAGATCAGAGTATTTTCGTGTATTAAGGTAGGTGACCCAATCCCAAAGGTGGCCCGGCTCTTACGGTGGCCCACCCCAGCTTATTTCAATTAATTACACGAATTGACGATACATGGCTTTAGTGCAGAGTAGCAGGATGCTATCGCCTCCCCCACTCCAAAAATCAAGAGCATCGGGCGATTCAGTCGGCGCGGAGCAGTGAAACGTCCATTTTCGCAGGTCTTCAGCTAATTTTCATGGAAGTAAGCAATCGTAAAAACTAAGCCCTTAAATTGATTCCGCACCTTTGACTTTCAATTCATCATAATCATTATAACTTCTGGTGTAACTATAGGGTCTAAATTCCGTTTTTGAACGATAAAATAGCATTTGAATACTCATTAATGAAAAAAGGGGGTGTCCACCTTCAGGTGCATCAAAATATTAGGGGTGGCCACCTTAGGTGCATGTTTTGCGCGACGTCAAAACTCTACTTTTTTTCAAACGCAAAAAAAACCTCAAAAACAAGCAAATTTTAAAAAAATGAAATCAACATATGATAGCCAACTGTCTGAATAGTTAATTGACATGTTTAGTTTTTTTTATCTCTCATGACTTATACGTGCATATTGGCTCCAAGCATAGGTATGGCCACCTTTGGGTCACTTACCTTACAGTCATACACACGGAAAAAAAAGATTAGTGAAAATAACTATACGGATACCTGATTTTGGCACCTGCTAGATGTTATGGTAAACTTGACCAGAAGTATGGTACATTTACCGATACTTTGAGTAAATTTGACATGCAATCAGGTAACATCACCTAGTACCTAGTCAAAACATAGTATACTTCTGGTTAACATTACCATAACATCTAGCAAGTGCCAAAATCAGGTATCCGTATGGTTATTTTCACCGTAGTTTTTTTCCGTGCACTCAACTTGTCATATTTCCATTTTATCCATAAGATTCTATGTTATTTAAATGTACATTGGAATATATACCAGGTCTGAAAGGGTTAAAGATCCGGCCGGCAACCTTGTTTTGAAACAATTTGTACCCGATGGGTATCCGTCGATAGGGACGCCATGGTTGCTCCGGAGCTCGGTTTGTTCCTTCATTTTCCATTGAGGCTTTGATGATGATGTTTCTGCTCTCTGCTTTCCGATGATGATGATTTCGTTTATTGTCTTGAATGTTTCAGTTTGCGCGAGAGATGCCGCCGGCGACCCAGCGTCAACGGGTGGTCCGTCCGCATGAGGAGAGTGCGGTCTCGCAAGTCGTCCCACAAATACTCCGGCTGTAAGTGAAACAATGCTCGCAGTTGAAATTGCAAAGTCCATCAGATTACGCTTGGTGCATAAGCATGCATGCATGTCTCAGGTCCTTCCACGGCACCTTAACCCCCCCCCCCTCCCCTCATGCTCACCCCCCCCCCCCCCCCACTGACTCCTATCGTCAATTTTTATGTCTCCATCTCCATTCCATATGCTGCTTGATTCAAATATTAAAGCATGCGTCGCCGTCGCATGGGAATAGCTTTCGGTGTTGCATGTCTGCTCCTTCACCCAGGGCTGCCGTTTCGCGTATAATCAATGCTATTTTTCTATTCACCGATGATTCCACCGGTTGAGAAAAGATTACACAGTTCAGTTCAGTGCATGACTGTAACGCACGAAAATACTCTGATCAGTAATCTTTCCTTAATCGGTGGAGACTCCGTTGATTAATTAAAATATCCGCAAGTTTTTTTTAAAGTCATCGACGACTCCACCGGTTGAGAAAAGATTACAGATGCGAGTATTTTAGTTTATTACAGTCGTGCACTGAACTGAACTGTGTAATCTTTTCTCAACCGGTGAAATCATCGGTGAATTAAAAAATAGCATTGATTATGCGCAAAACGGCAGCCCTGCCTTCACCAACTATCCTTTCGTTTCTCTCCAAAGTAGTTTGTAGATTCAGCGTCGGCTGCACAGCGCTCAAAAACAGGGTGGACTTTTTCTGTAAAACAAGGACATTCTTTCCTTTACGAGGAACAAATCTGTGCACATCTTGGTATCTTTCGCAGCTTCTGGCGTAAGTTCTTATAATTGTAGGCTGATTAGTGATTACACTGATTATATGATTACAAAGTATTGAATATTGTAATCCAATGGAGGCGACTTCGTAATAAGTACAGTAACGCAACGGGTGTAGCGTTTCAATCGAGTCCAGCTTCCGATTGGAACCGTACGTTTTCTGTTGCGATGATGACCCGAATACTCATCAGCCATCGGATCGTTTCAATCGGATTTCTAGATCTGTTACATCACCTTACTTAATTTTAAATACAACCTCTTGGTTTCTTATCATCTATTCTCGTTTCTTTGCTTTTTGAATAATGATGTCGGGCATCGGAATACGGCTATTATATTTCTATCTTATCGAACAAAAGACTTGCTCAGTGACATAATAGAAAACAACGCTTCATATATCAACCTATTGCAAGAAGGAATACGGCGGAGGACAAAATTCTCACGATAAAAAAAATTGTCAGGAAGTACGAACTGAATCGAATAAATCCATGATGCATTTCGTCATCAATGGTGGTCTTATATGCATTGCAGCGCTTTGATGTTGATTGTTGGGAATTGATTTTCGATATGCGTTTTTAAATGTGGTTGAACTAGTCTCGGGTTGCTACTTAGTCTTTTGGTTTGAAGACTTTTCATCGACGACTCCACCGGTTGAGAAAAGATTACAGATGCGAGTACTTGGTCTTTTGGTTTGAAGACTTTTCATCGAGGTAATTTACAGGGAAAAAGAAGTTTTATTAGTTTCTGATTGATTTTAGAGCATTCTACAATTTTGTTAAGACTAATTTGGTCACCAATTCCCTTCGTGCTAATCAGTTCGAACGTGATAGTGGAAGTTCATGAGAGTAATGCATGGTTTAATCAAGGCTGCCGTTTTGCGTATAATCAATGCTATTTTTCTATTCACCGATGATTCCACCGGTTGAGAAAAGATTACATAGTTCAGTTCAGTGTATGACTGTAATGCACGAAAATACTCTGATCCGTTATCTTTCGTTAATCGGTGGAAACTCCGTTACTTAATTAAAATATCCGAAAGTTTTTTAAAGTCATCGACGACTCCACCGGTTGAGAAAAGATTACAGATGCGAGTATTTTAGTTTATTACAGTCATACACAAAACTGAACTGTAATCTTTCCTCAACCGGTGGAATCATCGGTGAATAGAAAAATAGCACTGATTATACGCAAGGCGGCAGCCCTGGGTTTAATACCCGCATCAGCAGGAAGCCCGGTAGTTCATTTAAAGTTGAACAATTTGATTTTTATCCCGTTTCATGTTTGCTTTTATTTTTGTTTGGATTGCTTTTTCTCTCTCTTCCTCTTCTTTTTTTTGGTGGAGTCTCTGCAGTGGCGGCTCGTGCAATTTGGCAACAACGGATCCTCTCCATTTAAACCTATGTAAAATAATCGATGTTTAGGAGGTGCATTGCACCCCCAAGAAATCGATACTTTTGTATACGTTTAAATGACAAAACATCTGGTTGCCAAATTGCACGAGCCGCCACTGAGTCTCTGGTATCAAATAATGAAAATTTAGGTGAAGCACCCAAAGTACTTTCATGTGATCGTTATGTGTGCCTCTGTATCGATATTTTCGTCTGATAATCCAATTGAAAAGAATCAAACCTTCACCAGGGGCTCAGTTAATGAATGGGGCAGTTGCAAGGGTCTGAATTGTTATGTTTTTTATAAAGAAAATGAAATTACTTAATGAGCTGAGAACAAAGATGCCTTTGGTTTCTAATTAAGTCCCATTTTTCTGGAAATGAGATTTTAGCCCAAATTACATTGTTTCAAATGGGAATTCCACGTAGTGACGTCACTACGCACACGATTTTTTGAAACTTTACAGTGTGTATCTCAAAAACCGGGACACTTAAGAAAAAACCAAAGGCACCATTAGTCTCAGCTCATCAAGTACTATCATTATTTTTATAAAAAAAAACCAAAATTTCAGACCCCTGCAACTGCCCCATTGAACCTCCGATTATTCGATTCTTTTGCATCGATTCAAACGGGAATCAAATGGTTATCGTTTGTTCATGAACCGCCACCGGTTTGGTGGTCGATGGAGAAATTTTACGTAAAGGGATTTGTAACATCGAGTGGGAGAGGAAAGAAAATTCCTTTCATATCTTCCGCCTTAATCCCAAAATTCGATGAGGGGCGAGCCTCGACTTCCTATAATCAGAGCTGCCGATTTGCGTAGATTTAGTGACATTTTGAAATTCACCGAAGATTCCACCGGTTGAGAAAAGATTACAGAGTTTAGGTCAGAGTATGTCTGTAATGCTCGAAAATACTAGCGTCTTTTATCTTTTCTCAACCGGTATATTTTAGTTAATTATCGGCGTTTCCACCTATTGAGAAAAGATTGCAGATCAGAGTATTTTTGTGCGTTACAGTCATACTCTGAACTAAACTCTGTAATCTTTTCTCAACCGGTGGATTCTTCGGTGAATTTCAAAATGTCATTAAATCTACGCAAATCGGCAGCTCTGCCTATAATTGCCGTATCGGCAGCGGCGCTGCCCCTTTAATACACCATACGCATGCTGACTGTGAGAAGAGTCCAGAAGGCAAGACCCCAAAAAAGGTATGCTGAAAAACAAATGTCTAAGAACAGTAATTAAAAGAATTTGAAGAAAGTTAGAAATAAAAGTCTGGGGCTTGAAATACTTCTATTTATGTGCTGGGTCATTTTTAAGGCAGCTTCGTAAAGTGCAGTGGTTATCTGCAGCTTTGTTATTTTCATGAAATGCTGCTTTCGCCTCCTTTGAATTCATATTTTCGAGAGCAGGGCGTGACCAGAGTCCATAAAGACTACTAGAATGGAAGCACGACGAATCCTTACGCTACTGGAATCTCATTTGCTCGCCAAAGAGCCGTTGATCTAGTGGCGTCGCCTGCCATCTGGCAACAATGCGACTCCTCCATTTAAACTCCTTAAATATATCGAATTTTCCTTGTGCACTGTGCACCCCCTGAGTTCGACTGTTTTTCATTAGTTTAAATGGGTAAGGTAAGTGACCCAAAGGTGGCCATACCTATGCTTGGGGCCAATATGCACATACGAGGCATGAGAGATAAAAACAAACTAAATATGTCAATTTACTATTTAAACAGTCGGTCATCATATGGTAATTTCATTTTTTTAAAATTTGCTTGTTTTTGAGGGTTTTTTGCGTTTGAAAAAAAGTCGAGTTTTGACATCGCGCAAAACATGCACCTAAGGTGGCCATCCCTCATATTTTTGATGCACCTAAAGGTGTACACCACCTTTTAAATTTCATGAATAAGTATTCAAATGCTATTTTATCGTTCAAAAACGGAATCTAGACTCTAGTTACACCAAAAATTATAATGATTTATGATGAATTGAAAGTCGAAGGTGGACTCGATTTAAGGACTCAGCTTTTACGATTGTTTCCTACCGTGAAAATTAGCTGAAGACCTACAAAAATGGACGTTGCACTGTTTCGCGCCAACTGAATCGCCCGATGCTCTTGATTTTTGGAGTGGGAGAAGCTATAGCATCCTGCTACTCAGCACTAACGCCATCTATCGTCAAATCATGTAATTAATTGAAATAAGCAAGGGTGGGCCACCTTAATAGCCGGGCCACCTTTGGGTCACCTACCTTAGAATGTAGTGTTGCCAAATTGCACGCGACGCCACTGCGTTGATCCCTGGCAAAGATTGCAGCGTCGTAGATATCATGCATGATGTGAAGTATTTAATGCAGTACCAGCTGGTTCATTAATTTTAACAATCTAACGGGCTGTTTTGGATATTTTTTAGGTTTGTAATTAGTAACAGTATTATTACGCTTATATCTACAATAAAAATACGAAATTTGGCAACACCCCCAGAGCCTAAATGTTGTCAGTCAATCAGAGATCAGAGGTTGACTATTTCTACTGTCTAAGCTTTGTACTGTAATCAGGGTGTCTACAAGGAGAAAAATGCTTCAGTCCTTTGGGGAGGGTCTTTTCAGTACTCAACCTTTCTCCCCGTTCAGAATAACGGAAATAACCAATGACATCTCGCTTGTTAGTGTGGGATGTTCAGACCGCTGCATGATGGTTAGCGCTCTTACCGCATCTATCCACCATATTCTGCAACTGTAAGTAACTCTACCTTGTTGACATACCGGAAACTTTGGTTCCGAAGGTGTGAGAATAAGACAAATAAAAGAGTTCAATCCTACAACCGGCAAGGTTGCAAGAGGTGCGGAGCCTCCGTCATGTCAGCGTCAACCGCCCACCCGCGCACTCTGGTGGGCGTCGAACGAACTAAATCAACACACTCAATAATTTCCAGCGCCGCGCCGGCCGCGCGCTCAATCCCCCGCAAACCAATAACCGCGGTCACAAAAACACGTAGTCGAGGGACAGTAGCGCACCGAGAGTTTCTTTATCCCTCTCTTTTCTCCATTAAGAAACGTATGATAGACAAGGATGGACAAGGGGATAAAACCCCCTCATTCTGTCCTTTTCCTACTCATACATTCAAATGGGAAATGAGAGAGATGGAAGATATCCTGGTTGCGCCAGTGTCGAGGGAGTTACCGTATAGGTGCTAAAAGTGGTCACGCCGCCGCGGCCGATTGCCGATTCCGATCAACCCAATTCGGCAACATCGCCATCTAGTGGAGGGGAGCTGAATTATTTCCAGCATGTTAGATAGAGATAGAATGAGATGATGAGAAATAGTGGGGAAGGGGGGGAGAGAGAGAGAGAGAGAGAAAAAGGAATAAAGAGAACGTGCTAAAGAAGAGAGAGGGGGGAGAGGAGCTGCGGGAACACCTTATTGTATGTTGAGTAATCTTATGGCCTGCAACCGAGTGCGCCGAGCTCTGAGCTAGCCGAGTAAGTTAAGTGAAAGTTGGATTACGGCTTGGCACGGCTGCTGCGTCCCACAATGGGAGCCGAGCACGATAATCTTTGGACATGGAGATGGAGACGGATGGAAGGCGATTCTTTACCGATGACCCTGTGAACTGTACAGGGTGTACCAGACCATCTGGATAGGGCATTTTTCTCGAAAACTACTGAACCAAATGATTTGAAACAAAGAAGTCAGATAGAGAATTGACCCCAAATTTTACGTTTTTGATATTTTCAAAAGCCCCCGATAGCCCCTTGGGGGATTTTTGGGGGGGGGGGGCTCAAACACATTTTTCATGTTTTCTCGAAAAAGTCTCCAATAAAGGTATCAAAAAAAGTTCTTATTTGTAAAAGAGAGGCAATTGGCGACATTTTTGCTCC